>CAUYRH010038131.1:0-15699 GCA_963574655.1 Perodicticus potto | reverse complement strand
TTAAATGTAGAGTATCAATGTCTTTACATAGTGATTAAGAAAATGCTATGAGGGCTATCTCTCACAGTACGATCAAAATGTTTCTGATTGTATATGAAGCACATTCTGCCCTATGATTGCACCAATGTACACAATTATGATTTAATAAAATTATTAAAAAAAAAATAATTGTGTCCACCAGTTGGTGTGGTTCTCTACCAATACTCTGAGAACAGGAGCCATGTTACATTAATCACATGATCTTCTGAACATAGGTGATGCTTGGTTACTTAATTAATCTTAATTATAGGAAGAATGGCAAATAGAAGAAATGAAATAAATTCATTAGAGCTAAATAAATGAAGTCTGATTTTGGTCTTGTATTTAGCATAAATATGGTAAAGTTCTGAGATAATTTACTAGTATACAGTCTCACTTGTAGAGATGCAGAGGAAATCTACTAAACAGTGTCTCATGAGCTGTCTGCATCTAGCTTACATGGGGATATTTCAAAGCTAACTCACAGATACTAAATCGGGATCTCTTAGAGTGGCCCTGGAGTCTTTCTCTTAACCAGCTTTGAAGGGTAAATCTAATATACATCTAGGCACACAATAAGCATACATTTTAGTCCATTTCAGTAAGTTCATTCTCCTTCTCCCATGTCTTCTAGGAAAGCCACCTCCTTCCTCTCATGGGAGATGCAGACACTGGTTCTCACCCTCCTGCTGTGCTCTTAATACCTCTGTCCTTCTCTTAATGATGCAAAGAAAAATGTCCTCTTCTCCCAGATTGCTGGCAATGCCACATCCATCCTTCCTCATCTGGTCACTGCCTACACGGTGTCCTCCCCTCCCTGCTCTCCCCATGATGCCACCTCCTACCTCCTCTGTGAGCTCCAGTCACGGATGTCCTCTCCTCCCAGGTCTGCAGGCAATTTCCCTTCTTCCTCCACTGAGAACTGTGGCAAGTAGTGTCATCCCCTCCAACATCTTCTGGTAATCTACTTCCTACCTCCTCTAAACACTTTGGACACGAGTGTTCCTACCCTCCAAGGTCTGCTGGCAATGCCACCTCTTTAGTCCTCTTTCCTCCTCTGACAACTGTGAAAATGGGTGTGTTAACCATACTGGTCTGCTGTCAATGGCACCTCCTTCCTCCTCTGAAAACTGTGTGTACAAGAATCCTCTCTGCCTAGGTCTGTGGGCAATGCCACCTCCTGCCTCCTCTGGGAGCTGCATAAGCTGATTTTTCTCCCCCTCCTTGTCTTCTCTCAATTATATCTCCTTTCTGCTATGGAATATGTGTATCTAGGAGGCCCCCCCTTCCAGGTGTGCTATCAATGCCACCTCCTTCCTCCTTTGGAGACTGCATACCCCTTTCCTCGCAGGTCTGTCATCAATGTCACCTCCTTTCTCCTTAGGGAATTGCAGGCATGGGTGTTCTGCCTTCCCTGGTCTCCTCATACCACCTCTTCGCTCCTCAGGGATCTGCACACTGAAAAAACAATTTTATCCTACATCTGGAACCTGAAAAAAGCCCAAAGTAGCATTGTAGTGGTACAAAAACAGAGACACACACCAAAGGAACAGAACAAAGAAGCTACAAAACCATCTACCTATTACCTACTGACCTTCTTAAAGCAGACAACATACACTGGGGTAAAGAAGCCCTATTCAATAAATGTTGCTAGGGAAATTGGACAGTCACATGCAGGATGGTGAAATAGGACCCCTGTTTCTCACAACTTACAAAAATTAATTCAAGGAGGATAAAAGACTTAAATGTAAAACACAAAATCTTAAAAAGTCTAGAAGGAAATGTAGGAAAAACTATTCTAGATATTGGGCTAGGGAAAGAATTTATGACTAACACCACAAAAGAAATTATAGGAATAACAAAAAAATAAATAAATGGAACTTTATTATTTTGAAAAGCTTCTGCACTGTGAAGGAAATAAGGAACAGAGAAAATAGACAACCTACGGAATGGGAGAAAATGTTCCCAAACTATACATCTGATAATGGGCTTATATCCAGAATCTACAAAGAACTCAAACAAATCATCCAGAAAAAAACCAACACCCCCCACTAGAAATGAGGTAAGAGATGAACAGAAGCTTTTCAATAGAAGAGAGATAAATGGCGAAAAAACAAATGAAAACCTGTTCAATGTCACTAATCATCAGGGGAGTGCAAATTAAAACCACAGTAATATCAACTTACTTTTGTCAGGATTGGTCTTATTAAAAAATCCAAAAACAATAGATGTTGGCATGGATGTGGAAAAAAATGAATACTTATATGCTGTTGGTGGGACTGGAAACTAGTATAACTTCTATGGGAAAAAGTACAAGTATGGAGATTTCTCTAAGAACTGAAAGCAGACCTTCCACTTGACCTAGCACTTCTACTTCCAGGGTCTACCCAAAGTAAAGAAATCATTTCATGGGTGGTGTCTGTGGCTCAAAGGAGCAGGGCGCCAGCCCCATATACTGGAGGTGGCGGGTTCAAACCTGACCCCGGCCAAAAACTGCAAAAAAAAAAAGAAATCATTTCGTGAAAAAGAAACTTGTACCCAAATGTTTATTGCAGCACAATTTACAGTTGCAAAAATGTAGAATCGCTCCAATACCCATCAATTTATGTGTGGATTAACAAAAAACAATATGTGTATATACATATATACCATGGAGTGCAACCCAGACATAAAATGAAATGAAATTAATATTTTTTGCAGTATTTTGGATGGAACTAGAGATCATTGTCTTAAATCAAATATCTCAAAAATGGGAAAACATGGGTGCTCTCTAAAAATTGGGAAATGATGGGCACAATTATAAAGTAAAAATCATTTGAAATCAAGAAGGTCGGGGAGGAGGATAGGAATAAAAGCCTACCTAACAAGTACACTGAAAAATAATCAAGTTATGAGCACACATAGCACTGACTGAATTACAAAGCTATCCATATAACAAAGACACTTGTACCTTCTTTGTATTTTGAAATAAATAAATAAGTTAGTTAATTAATTAAATGTCCTTGTCTGTTTCTTTGCCTGGGCTTCTTCCTTCATAAATGAAAACTGAAAATAAGAACAGTGAATTTTTCCTCAGGAAAGGATGTTATAAGCCAATTCCCCTATAAAAACACCACAGGTTGGGCTGACAATGTGAGAAAATGGGTTTTTTATAGAAATTTCTTTTGGAACACAATGAGATTATATTGTTTTCAGCTCTGGACTGGAGCTCAGGAGACCTGGCTTCCAGATCCATCATTCAAACTCACTCATTATGAGATTCTGAGTACAAAGCAACTGGATTTTGACTGCACTGAATCAAGCTGAATTTGGGAAAACTGATATATTAACAATATTGAGTCTCTCCACCTACCAACATGACATATTTATCAATTTACTTAGGTATTCAATTTCTGTGAGCAACGTTTGGTAGTTTTCAATGCAGAGTTCTTGCATATTTGTTTACTTCCAAGTATTTTGCTTACTCTCAAATATTTTTATGCTATTATAATTAATTGTATTTCATTTTATTTTCCAATTGTACAACTGCATTTTTTCTTTTGAAACAGGAGTCTCATTCTCTGCCCTGGGTGGAGTGCCATGGCATCATAGTTCACAACAACCTCATACTCTTGAACTCACACAATCCTCTTGCCTCAACTTCCCAAGTAACTGGAACTACAGGCACCTGCTATAAGACCCAGCTAGGTTTTCTATTTTTAGTAAAGATGAGCCTTCCCTCTAACTAAGGCTGGTCTCTAACTACTAAGCTCAAGCAATCCACCTGCCTCCAGCTTCCAGAGTGTTAGGATTACAAGCATGAGCCAACACTCCTGGGCACAACTGTATTTCTATCTAGTGGATCTGAAGTGTGTTAACTGATGTTAACTCCTGTGATCTTGCTAAATTCACTTAGGCCTGGCATGGAATTTGGTAGGTAATTTTCTTAGGAGTTCCTCTGTATACAATCATGTCTTCTGAGAATGAAGACAATTTTACTTCTTCCTTTACAATTTGGATGCCTTTTATTTCTTTTTACTACCTTATCACACTGACTAGAACCACCAGTCTAACACCGCACAGAAGTGGTAAGCACAGACATTCTTGTTTTGTTCTTGACCTTACGACAAACTATTCAGTAGTTTATTACTTAAAATTATGTTAGCTATAAGTGATTCAATGATATAAATAATTTTCTAATCTCTTTTTGAAATTCTATCAAATACAATTTTTTATCTATTGAGGTGATAAAGTGAATTTTCTCCCCTTATTCTTTAAATTGGGTGGATAGCACAGACCTGTTTTCCAATGTCAATCCATCTTTGCATTCCTTGTCTAAACATCTGGGTCAGAACGTGACAGAGGCAGACTTCAAACCCCAGCAGCCTGATTTCAGGGGCTCTGCTTGTTCTCCTGCCAGTGCTGCTTTACATGAATGGTCTGGGTGAGGGGAGATGAAATAACAGTGGCCAGGATGGCTATACACAGATGAGTTAGGTGGCTAATCACACCTTAGGACAAACCATTCAGTAGTTTATTACTTAAAATGATGTCAAGATTTACATACAGTTGTTTTAAGATTTACATACATATGTTAGATCTGCCTACAGTTCCCAAATCTGTAGGCATATCTTTGAGCTGACTGTTCAGCTCCAGTCCTCATCCTCCTAGCCCTCTGTCACACTGCCTGTCACTTACCTGACACACTTTTGTCTACACTATGACCTGTCCTTCCTGGAGTCACATGCTGAGGTAGTTCTTTTTCCTCATCAACCTAGCCTGGCATCTGTTTTGTTCTGCGTGTTCACTGGATACTTGCTAGAGTGGGCACAGGAGTAAATCTTTTGAGTTATTTCACATCTTCCAAACCACCTAACAGCTTAGGCCAACTGTCATTCTCATTTTTCACATGGAGAAATGAAGACATGAAGGACACAGGCCCTGACTGGGTCAGTGGTGCCAACCTGTTGTCTGGTTACATATCTTTTCCTTTTTATTTTTTTTTTTTTTGACCTGACACTACCTTCATTAAAAAAAAATCCCCTGGATAGGACAGTGAACCCCCCCTCAACGGCCTGGTCCCTCCTGGAACCCCCAGCCTGCAGGCACTCACAAAGCCCTCACCTTCTTCCGTGGGCGAGGTCCTCAGCTAGTGTCTACTGCATGGCTTTCTCCACTCATGCGGCCAAAGGCGGGGCCCACCTGGGTGGTGACCACCAGGGTTCAGGCCACGGTGTAAGTTGCGGGTGCCGGTGCCAGGGCCTGGATTAGGAATCCGCTGGGGGGCGGGGCGGGCAAAGGTAGAACGTACACAGGGGAGGACCAGGGCCCTGGCGGTTGGGAGCCAGTACAGGAGCAGGGGCATAAAAGCGAACCAGGAACTGTACCGGGAGGATGGTCGTAGGCGCTCTGCACAATGGGCCGTGAGGTCCTAGACGGCGGCTAGGGAGGGTGTGGATGAGGACAGGTGCTAGTGGGGACAACAACTGTGTTGGGTAGGTGAGAACACAGGTGAGGATGTGAACCAGGCAGGGCCCGAGTGGGTGTGAATGGGCCTCTCGCCACATCCCCGACCCCTGGTGGGAGCCTTCATAATGCAGCCTGGATCCCCCACGCCTTTTACCTAAAATTTCTAGAGGTAGACAGAGACAAGGGATGGGGCAGATTAGGGTTAGAATTAGGAATTAAAGTTGGGTTTGGGGTTTAGAGATAGGGGTTAGGGTTGGTGGTTAGGGGTTAGTGATAGGGATTCTTGTTAGGGATGGGGGTAGGTTTAAGGTAGGGTTAGGTTAGGGATTAAGGTTTGAGGTTTAGGCTAGGGCACTGGAATTCAGGTTTCAGGGTCAGAATCAGGGTTTGAGTTAAGGAGAGAGTTTAGGGTAGTGTTAGGTGTAGGCATAGGGTAGAGTTAGGGGTTAGTGTTAGGGTTGGGGTGAGGATCAGAGTAAAGGATGTAGGGTATGGGCCCACGTTTTAATGTTCATCTTACCACAGGGTGTGTAGTTCCCTCTGAATCTATACTGGGATATTTTTCTCAAAAACTTTCTCCACCTATAAAAACTACTATAGCAATACTATTATTTCTGCCCACGAAAACCCACAGGAATGAATACTATACTAAAATAATTACTGCTAAAATATTACTTCAGAAGGTAAAGAACAAAATGTAGGAGACTATTCAAGAACATGAAAGCTTCCAGCACTCACTGTTTTCTTAAGAAAACACCCTGAAAAAGCCTCACTAAAACTCTGTCCTCAGCCATCAGGTCCTCAGACAAGCAGAGTTTCCTCTCAGCTATGAGGCCCCAAGTAGTTCTGAAGCAGCAGTTGAGCCACCTCGGGTCAGTACTGCAGTGAAGGACACTCGTGTCCACCCCATGGGCTCCAGGAACCCACCTGTGGACAGAATGCTCGTGCACCACGCAGGGCAGGTTTGGGCGCCCCCTGCCAGTCACAGGCCACAGTGCAGGATGATCAGAGCAGGCACTATTCATGGGCACTCACTCCAGGAAAGGAAGTCCTCAAGTATAAACATAACTGCAAGTGTACAAATCTGTTTGAGTAAAACTATGGAAAGCTGTTAAGAGAAATGAAAGAAAATCTAACTAATGGATATAGAGTCTTTGTTATTGGCCAAAAGACACAATATTATTAAGATGTGAATTCTTCCCACCTTCAACAGTAGATTAAGTGCAATTCCAATAAAAACCTCAGCAAGTTATTCTGCAGATAATGCCAAACTATTTCAATTTTGAGTGATCTCTACAATGCTATAAAAGAATAAACTTGAGGAATTCTCACTTCCCTACTGCAAATAGAAATAAACATGTACATGTACATGGATTTTCTAAATATGTAACACAGAAATGTACACATCAACACATAAAAATAAAAATTAATATATAGTTATTTATACCAAAAACTTTGTAGCACTGTCTAGTGGTTTGTGGAGGTATTTCTTCATATAGGAGTGAAAAAATGACATTTATTTATATACATTATTTACAACTAGTTATAAACAGAAATATATAAATAATAAACACATATATATATAAAAAAAATCCAAAACACTCACAGGCAAACATACTCACACACACACACAAATACATTTCTTAATCTAGGGGCCACTGGGCCTTCTTATTACCTACAGTCAGCAAAAGAACAGAGAAACACCCCTAGATTCTTTTCCTACAAATTCCATGTGACCCTACCCCAGGGCAAGCACCAAGCCAGTAATTTTAACCAGACTGAGATGAAGAACTAACACCCTCCAGTGGGAAAATGGTCCATATCTCCTCAACCTTTAAATCAAAAGAGGTACTGTGTTTTATGTAGCTACGATGGTACAGACAGTGCTATCTCAGTACTGGCAGGTAGAAAAGAGGCTTTCCATGGAAAAGCACAAGGGTGAGAGCTGCGTCTTTGAGCAAGACTGAGGCATTGCTTGTGTCTGTGGACCATGCCACCCAGATGGAAGGACAGCCAGGCCCGGGCAAGGCTATACAGAGGGCCCCTGGGTCCTACTAAGGGCCAAGAAAGTAGCCTCAGATGCTGATGGCTAGTCCTGAGTAAGTCTGGTTTGGACATTTCCAAAAGAATCTAGAGAAACCTATGGACAGTTGTTCTGTGGCGAGCAGGTACTTGCAAACCTACTCTACCCCGGGGTCTCACTTTTTGCTCAGTCTGGTCTTGAACTCATGAGTTCAAGCAATCCACCCTCCTCAGTCTCCCAGAGTGCTAGGATTATAGGCGTGAGCCACCAGCCTGGCCTACACCTCAAATTTTCTTACCAAAACTCATGGCCACTGGGGAAGTTAGATAAGCATCTTTACAGATGTTTATCTACGATACAGGCATTGTTTGTTTATGATAGATTATCCATGCTGCAGGCATTATTTTCAAACCCTGCTACAGAAGAACTTGGTGTGTAGGAGTCAACCTCAACAATCATCCAGGCAGTTTTGCTTCAAGATGGCATCACTCTTGCCATACAACATGCTATTCTACTGCATGCCACTGCATGAAACCTTACAATCTCACAGCCCCATCTCCTCTGCAGTAGCCCCTGGGCCCAAGGGAGGGTACTTGATATTGTGTGGCTTTAGCAGCAGTACATTGGATTCCCTGCAGGCAGGTGCACAGCCATAGCAAGGACAAACTCAGGACTGTAAACAATGAGTAAATATAAAACTAAGCCAAGAAGCAGCTTCCACTGGACCCACACCAGCTAAGAAGTCAACCATTCAAAGCAGGAGTTTGGTGTAAAAGATTGGTTATTTGGGTTCTCATATCAGTCCATAACTTAGAGATATTATCTGATTCACCAAGAATATAAACACTAAGTAATATAATCTTGCTATTCTAGCCCAATCTCATCTTTCGAAGGGAGATACCTACCACAGCAGGCCAGTAGCACTGAAGAGTGGCGTGAGGCTACATAGTCAAAAGGTGTTTTTCTGTAAACCATCAGCTAAGAATCTTGAGCCTACCTGAGAAAAATGCTTTCCTCATAGGCAACAGCTGGTGATAGTACTACCAGAACATAAGACATTGAGATGAAAAGACAGAAACTTAGTGAGTACTTCAAGGGAAGGTCTTCCCCATCTGTTGCACTTATTTACACTAGTTGATGGATTCAGAGCAGGTAGTAAAGAAGTAACTCTTGCCTATTGTCAAAGGGCCACATATCATATATGTTTCCCAGGGGAGGAAGTATCAGTAGTAGTTGTCAAAGTAATTTGATAAAGAGCACACTGTATTAGAAAGGTGCACTGGAGTCCCTCATTGCACATTCCACATGCCCATACCCTACTAGCAAACTCAGGCCAGCAATGTTAACTAGACCTAGCCAAGTGCCAACACATTTCAGTGGAAAAACTTTCCACCTCTCCTCAATCAAATTAGGATAAGTGCTTTTCTAGAAACACCTCAGATGGTGCAGACAATGGCTTCTCGGTATGGGTGGGTAAAGAAGAGACTTTCTGTGGAAAAGTAGAAAGTCTAGATCTGAGTCTTTGGTACAGGCTGGTGGCACTACAAATGTGGAAGCAGAATATGGTACTGGACACAAGAACAGCCAGGCCAGAGGAGGACTGCTCTAAGGGCCACCAGAGACTAAGTGGCCCTCAAAGCAGAAGGCTGTCCAGTCCTGAGTAAGTCTGTTTTGGCCATGCCAAGCTGTATTTAGAGATATCTACAGATAGGCCTCAGGAACACCTGAGTAAAATGTGCCTGGTAGCTATGTGCCTGAGGCCTCTTTTATAAGAAGCACAGAAGAAAGGGGGCTTGCCAAACCCTCCGGATTCCAAATGAAGTGGCAGATAAGAAAAACCAGGCCTGAGGATGACTGTTGGACACTGTCAGCCCATGTGGATAAATCATGCTAGTTGGTAAACAACCAGTGTCTACCTTATGTGGTAAGGCAGGTTGAATGTGGCAAATATGAACTGCATACACACAAGCTGGAAAGGTACAAAGAGCCCCAAGGCCCTGGGCTGGACATCTGACCTTGGTCTAGGAGCTGTGCAAGATTTCCTTTGGTTCCCAAGGCAAGGATAAGAAGTGTATGCCATGCAAAAGGGGTCATCTTTTCTGTTCACAAAAATCCATTGAGATAGTTGCCATAGGGTCTTTGAATGGAAGAAGACCACCTAATATGACTTGGTCCTATAGGCTTTGGGCACCCCATTCTGCCCTAAAATAGCCAGTAAAGATTCTTTGTCCCAGAGCAGGACCTCAAGTCCTTCCTAACACCAAGAAAAGAAATTTCCCTGTTACTCAGAGGCCAATGCACAGCTCTCCAGAGAACATTTGCCTCTTTCTGCCTCCATTTGCAGTAGAAGGTCCAGGTAAAGATACTGGCACTTAGGCACAGGTTGTCATTTTCATAACATGCTTTTAAAATTGTAGGTATTTTCTTTTGCTTGAAATTCATACTTGGCTTTTTATTTGTGACCAATTCCTGTTAGTTCCAAACTGATAAGTCTATGAGGATGAGTTCTCTTGCCCCAGAGAAAAGAGGTAATTGCTCCCTCTGCCCCCTTCAGGTGCTCCCAGTGACCAGAGACTTTACAAAGGTGTCAGGGCCAGGGCCCAGGATGGGAAGTGGCCTCATAGGGTATTACTCACCAGAAGAACATTTTGGGGAATCCCCCCTCACCCACTTTTTTTTGGCTCTTCCAGGTAAAGCATGAGTTTCTGGTCCTTCATACCCTGAACACTCTGCTGCCTCCTGACCACAGGCTGAAATATGTAAAAACATGTAAGAGAGCAATTCACAACTCATGAGTGACATCTAGAGGAGTGACACTTATAAGCAGCATGCGTTGACCTTAAACACATTCCCAGCCTTGAAAAGAGGAATGGCCAAGAAATATCAAAAAAATGCTCATCCTCCCTAATTTTCAGAGAAATTCGAATCAAAACTACCTAATCTCAATGAGAATAGACCACATCACAAAGTCCCAAAGCTCTGGATGCTGGTGTGTATGTGGAGAGAAGGGAACATTTTTATACTGCTGGTGGGACTGCAAACTAATACAGCTAGAAGTATGAAAAATTCTCAAAGAGCTAAAAGTAGACCTTCTATTTGATCCCTAAATCCCATTACTAGGTATTTATCCAGAAGAAAAAATATCATTTTATCATTAAGACATTTGCTCTAGAATATATATAGCAGCTCAATTCACAATAGCCAAGATGTAGAAACAACCCAAGGGCCTATCAACCTAGGAATAGATTGATAAACTGACATATGTCTACCATGGAATACTATTTAGCCATAAAAAATACGGAGACTTGGGCAGCACTTGTGGCTCAAGGAGTAGAGCACCAGCCCCATACGCCGGAGGTGACAGGTACAAACCCAACCACGGCCAAAAAACTGCAACAACAACAACAAAATATATATGGAGACTTTACATTTTTTGTAATTACCCAGATGGACTTGGAGAACATTTTCCTAAGTAAAGCATCTCAAGAATGGAAAAGCAAGTATCCATTGTACTCAATACTAGGTTGAAACTAGCAGATCAACAACTACAGGTCCACAAGAAGGAAAAACACAACTAAATTCAAGAAGGGGGAAGGAGGGAAGTAAGGTTCAGTAAGTTCCTACCTATCAGGTATAATGTAGGGGTGTATAGCACACCACCTGAGTGAAGGACTCAACTGCAACTTGAACTTTCCCTCACAAACACAAACAATACAAACGAATCATATGTAACCTCATATTAATCTGAAATTTTTTTTAAAAATTGTGAAAGAAAAGTTCGTAAATTATGAGAATCATACTTTACAATCTGAATGCCCTTTTAAGGAAAGACTACCTTAAAAACAGCTGGATATAACACTTGCAGGGCATCCTCTTGTATATATGTAAGAAAGTGGGCCCACCTAACCTAGTATGGTCACAAGCAGCAAGAGCCAAAGTAGAAATCTTTAAAAATGCCTAACATAATTCATTTATGTGTACATTTGGAAAAAATTGATTTAAAACCTAGTAAGTTGAATGCTAGACTTACTTCCAGTGTCACCTACAAGCTTCTAAAAGAAATTCAGAGAAAAGTGCCTCCATTCAACAAGTAAGCAAAAATTTCTTAAGTTTCTGAATTTAAAAAGTCTTCAAAGATGGATCAAGATGACTGACTAGAAACAGGTAGTATGTACCTCCACCATAGCAACCAGAATAAGGAGGTACTCACAGTTGGAACAGATCAAATACCAGAGAATGCTAGGATTCATCAGAGAAGTCATGGGAAGCAGCAAAAGAAGTAGAGAGTATGGTTCAAGGCAGCTTGCCCAGCAAGGGACAGGCCGAGAACCCCAAGAAGCCCCTGGGCACTGGGATTCCAGTGCGTTTCCTCACCATGACTACTGCCATCACAGCATCACACCAGCTTCTCAGGGGCCTGGAAACATACCCAACCTACTGCTTCCACTATCAGGCTCTGAGTAAGCCTCCTGGAAAGCTAAGAATCCTTTTACTAAGCCTGGGGATCAAATTTCGACATGGAATTTGGAGGATCCAAATATACAAATCATATCATACTCAGTGGCCTTCATTCCTTTCTGCCTGTTCCCTTGGCTCCATAAATCCATATTGGGCAGAGATCTTCTTGGAATTTTACAATGCACATATTTCCTTCTCTCAAAAAGGGGAAACATATTTAAATTTGGAACAGAAGGCACAAACAGAACAACTACAGAATGAGAATGAAACTATTGAAATTATAAAAATACAGATCCAACAAATTGTTTTCTAACAGGGACTAATGAATAACACTAATGACTTATTGCTGGTCATTTATAGTGCCAATTTTTCACTGATATTAGTAAAATGTATTCACACACCCTCATTAAAGTAGAAGTAAATGTAATTAAAACTTTACTCCAATATCAGACAATACCCTTTAAATGCCCTGCTGGACTCAGAAGTCCCTTGGAGATGTAAATCTTATGTCTTTGAAATATTAACATTCAGGGATTTAGCTAAGCAGCTTTCCAGCTGAGACCACATTTGGAGTCAGAATTTGTTAGGAGACCACAGAATTTGTTTCCTCGGTGGACACTTTTAGCTTAGGAGAGAAAAGATTTTTTAAAAGAGCTTAATGGTCAGAAGTCAGCTTAATTAAAAGCTGATATCCAGGCTATAATTTTCTTTTAAAAAGGCTTTTTGCTTTTTCCCTTTTAGATTCTTTTTCTGGGTTTTTTTTTTTAATTAACTGAAACTCCTTTTAATTCAGTTTATTTTAATATGTTCAGCCTTCTGTCTGCTTACATAATTCTTCCCAAGGATAATGCAAAATTTAATTGGCCTCTTCAATGCTTAAATTCTTTCTCCGTACTATGAGATGTATACTTGCCGCACTGTTTTCATTAAAACTCAATAACGGCTTTAGACATGGGAAACAGATGAAGTTTAACTTGATCCATTTAAAAAGTTCAAATTCAACTGTCCTCCTAAATTAGTGAGTTTTACTTGTCTCATAGCTAAAATTTTAAAATCAAAGCTATAAAATCTTTGTCTGTATTTTTTATGTATGCCTGTGTACATATTACAGGGTGGCTGTAAAGTTTGTGTACAATTTAAATAGTTATGGCCAAATATTTTTCAAGTTCATATGACTTTAGTAACATTTGGTATATGAAACTAGTTTTTAAATTATTGGTAAATAAAAACAGATTGTCTTCAGAATTGTCTGTATTAAATATAATTCAGGCATTTTGCCTGGATCTATTGGTCAAAAAGATTTAGGCTATCTCTAGGCTATCTCTGTGGCTTTTGTAATATTTTTGACAATTGCTGACTTCTCTAAAAGCCTACTTACAGTTGCTTACTTCCTAAAATTTTGTTTTCACTCAGACACTACGTGAATTGCTGTTGACAAAAAATAGTACCATTATCGTACTTCCTAGATTTTTCACTGAAAATTATGGTTACTATGAATTAACCTTGTAATTAATATATGTAATTACAAAGTAATTAAAACTACTAAGGACAAGAGAAACAAAATATGTAGGAAAAATAGAATTCAAAATATATAGAAAAATATGCAAAATACATAGGAAAAATAGGATGTGATTTTTGAAAAATGGTTCTAAGATATAAAATGTGGCTTTTATTAAAGAAAAGATAAATGTGTCTAGTTTAGTTATTTAAATATTGTTTTCTTTTTTTTGTTTGTTTTGTTGAGACAGAGCCTCAAGCTGTTGCCCTCAGTAGAGTGCCATGGCATCACAACTCACAGCAACCTCCAAATCCTGGGCTCAAGCAATTCTCCTGCCTCCACCTCCCAAGTAGCTGGGACTACTGGCGCCTGCCACAATGCTCAGCTATTTTTTTTTTTTTTTGATTGCAGCTGTCATTGTTGTTTAGCGGGCTGGGCTGGATTCGAACTCGCCAGCTCAGGTGTATGTGGCTGGCACCTTAGCCACTGGAGCCACAGGCACCAAGCCAAATATTTTCAATTAAAGAAATAGTATATATAGATAAAACTGAATGGATAGAAAGTTGGAGAAAGAGTGGAAAATATTGTAAAAGTTTGCAAAAGTTTATAGAAATCTTATGTGTCATCACAGTTGATTGAGATTAGATGAATCTATTTATAAGGTTTTACTAAAATTAGATTTAATATTAACAATATATTGATACAAAGGTAAATTCTGCTTTTCTATTTTGAACAAGAATTATCATATAGTATTAATAAGAGACTTTGGTTCACCTTTTGAGTAAACTGATATTAAAAAAAAAAAAAAAAAAGAGGGACCAGGCATCATGGCCCATGTCTGTAATCCTGTCCCTCTGGGAAGCTGAGGAAGAAGGATTGCTAGAGCAGTTTGAGACCAACCTAAGCAAGAGTGAGACCCTGTCTCTATAAAAAATAGAAAAATTTGCTGGGCAAGGTGGTCCACACCTGTAGTACCATCTATTCAGGAGGCTGAGATAGAAGGATCATTTAAGCCCAGGAGTCTGAAGTTGCTGTAAGCTATGATGCCATGGCACTCTACCTGATACAGTGAGACTCTGTCTAAAAAAGAAAAAAAAAAGGGAACAAAGAGAGACAGATTATCACGGGTTGTATTGATTTGGTCTCTTGATTGTTTGGAAAACTGAGTCTCATCTCTTCTCTACCAAAGAATAGAGACTTTTTACTTAGTTTTTTGAAATCTTTGAATTATCACTTACTTGGCTAAACAAATGACTATTTTATAGTGACCTGTGATCCTATTTTGATCGAGTGCTTTAAATCTTTCTTATTTTGATAACAAGCTTTTTAAACCATTGATATTTGATAAACTTTTGAAAATCAAATTCTGAAATGAAGTCTTTGTGACCTCAAACTAACTTTTGAGGGGACTACATAGGTTCCCAGGAAGTCCATGAGAAATGTATTAGGCTTACTTGAAAGCAAAATTAAAACATTCACCTGATTTCTTCAGAATTGAGAAACTATTCATGAGTGTTCTTATTTTATGGCTATATAGTTATTTGCTTAAGTTCAAAAGAATGTTTCTTCTTTTGTAATAGGACACACTGGAGACACTGGTTATTTTGTCAAACCTTAACTTAAATGTTATATTTCCAAATGTGACAAGACTGCTTTGAGGAACTGATGTAGACTTTATAAAGCCAACAGATTTGGAAAAGACTGTCTTGGAATCTTGTCTGCATGGTTCCTTTCCAGGTTCCTGACCTTATGGTAAGTAACGCATGTCACTTTCTGACAGGCCCAAAAATGTTGAGGTATTTTTGAGACCTCAAGAAGAGAGCGGTTCCCCTAGTTCAAACAGGTATTATAGGCACAATCTGCTGGCAAATCTTTATCTTGCCTTCGCAGCTTTGAGAGGCTTTTAAAAGTCTAATCTGAGACTTGTTATGAAAACGTTTCAACAAAGCCAACTTTAAAAGAGCCTATGTGGCCAATCACAATTATTATTACATTGTATGCAAATAATTTAGCTGAGTATAATAAGACTAAAACTTATTTTGCAAATAAATTGGTCCTGCTATGATTTATCTTAAGCAGAAATGGGGAACTGGAGAAAGAAAAATCATGTTTCTTTTTTTTTTTGAGACAGAGCCTCAAGCTGGATAGAGTGCCGTGGCATCACAGCTCACAGCAACCTCCAATTCCTGGGCTTAAGCGAGTCTCTTGCCTCCGCCTCCCAAGTAGCTGGGACTACAGGCGCCTGCCACAACGC
>CAUYRH010038130.1:0-14437 GCA_963574655.1 Perodicticus potto | reverse complement strand
GTTGATGCCTCCTTCCCTGCCTTGCCCCTCTGTCACACCCAGTCAGTGGTAACAGTTGTGATCCAGTTTCCTCCAATGAGCAGATGCTCCAGAGGTTTGCGCCTGCCTGGGTCACAGTGATGTCTGTGGCTCCACAACCAGTCCGCTACTCCCTGCCATTATTTGGCAGGGGGAGGTGAAGCCTGATAACCTGGGTGCTTGATAGGGGTTGGGGCGATTCACTCAGTTCCAGCCCTGTCCCTGATTGATGTCACTGCTGGAACAGAACAAGTTCGCAGAATTTATTTCTGTCAAGGCTATTTTCCCTGATCAGACTGGGGCTACAAATGGGTCTGGCTCAGTCTGTGAGTTCCAGCCTTTTGTCTCAGCTTTCCATCCCCTGAGGGCCAGGTTGGTCTAACGATAAGCCAAGCAGCCCCTCTGAGAGTATTCTAATCCCTGCACTCTGTTCTGGCTGATACCGCCTCAGGCAAATCCTTCACGTGCCTTGGTTGCCGGTCCGCCCTGCCGGCACCGGAGAAGCCTCTACCGGCACTGGAGAAGCCGCCTGCCTCCCCTGGCCGCCCAGAACTGGGAGTGTCTCCTCAAAGCATCCCCAGGGGTGCAGCTCTCCCGCTATTGTTCCTGAAGCTGGCTGCCGTTTTGTGCCTCAGGAGACCTTCCCGCCAGCCAGGTCTCCTCTCAGCTCACTCCCCTCTCACCACTCCTGAGCCTGAAAACCAGCACAGTTCAGCAACAGTCTGTGCCTGTCCATACCCCTCAAGAAAATCTCCCAGAATCTGGACTCTGTGGGGCACAGGCCTCCAGACCTCGGGGTGAGAGTGGAGGGGAACACCAGGAACTCCGACTTGCAGGTAGAGAGTATATACAGTTTTATGCCTGGCTGGAGAGCACTGCGGCACCCTAGAAGGGGAAGGAGGTTTGGTTTCTAGAAGGTCTCTCCCGTGGGGTAGGATGGGAGGACGTCCGGAGTCTGCTGGCTTGTTTGTATGGAGGTATGCAGGTATGGTGAACCTCCTTCACGGGGGAGGGGACTCCCGTCTGCTTGGTGATGTGCTCTGTACCTTTTTGTTTGTGTCCTCGGGGTCTCGGGTCTCCCCAGCAGGGTTGATGTGCGCTCTTCGACCTTTTCTTTTGGCTCAGATCCAAACCATCGGCTTTCTTGCTGAGATTCTGTCCTTTAACACTCCTTTTGGACGGGAACCTCTGCAGAAAGCTGGCTACAGATCGCCATCTTGGCTCATGGAACTAATTTTATATATTCTACATATAAAATGTTGAATTTAACCTATATTCTGGCTATTTGACATTCTTTTGCCATTTTCTCAAAATTTTACCTCCTAAAGTGTAAAATTATATTCAGAATATTCCCAACTGTGAGTCTCAGGTAGTTAATGTCTTACTGAAAAGCATATTCTTTTCTTAGTTATTTGGTTTATTAAGTGACTACATGGAGCCATTTTTGACAGAAAAATATTTACTATTTTCATTCATGAAAACCTTTGTGCTCACTGGTGAGGCTTCTTCATTGCTCAGAAGAACAGCATCATTGATTGTGATTGTAATTGTTTTCAAGGTTTTTAAACTTTTATTCTGCCAGGCACAGTGGCTTGTGCCTACAATCCTAGCACTCTGGGAGGCCATGGTGGGTGGATTGGTTGAGCTCATGAGTTCAAGAGAAGCCTGAACAAGGGTGAGACCCTGTCTCTAGAAATATTTGGGTGTTGTGGTGGGCTCCTATAGTCCCAGCTATTCGGGAAGCTCAAGCAAGAAGATTACTTGAGTCCTAGAGTTTGAGGTTGCTGTGACCTATGAAACTACAGCATTCTACCAAGGGTGAAAAAGTGATCCATAATTTTTTGTCTCAAAAGTAAAAATAAGTAAATAAACTTTTCTTCTTATTAGAAGCCATTGAAACATGCTTCATAACAGCAATCACCATGTCCTGATCATCTACCACGTACTATATTATTTTACATATTTTATGTCAGTCTTTTATTAGCTCTGGGATATATTAATAATCACTATTTATCAACACACTATGGATTTGGAAACTGAGTCTCAGAGCACTTAATAGTATCGGGCATGGAAGAATCTGAACACAGATATAGGACTCCAGAAACCATGTTTTTTTCTTTGTATTGAAGGGATAATTTGAGACTTTCTCAAATGTGCCATTTAAACTCAATATGTCTCTGCTGTTCATGTATTGATGTGAAAGGTGTACATTTACGCAAAAGAGAAGATACATTATTGTATGAAGGGCCTATTCCAGGTATGAACTTCTCTTAAATCTTTCTAAGCAACATTGTTTTCCATTCATTCTTTTATGTGTTTATTTTGTGTTCATTTATAGAGCACCTTTATGTACCGGGCACTGGGATTACAATGATAAGCAACAGGGAATTTCTGCCCTCACCTTCAAATGTGAGTGCAAGGGTTATTCTAACATGGTGATAAGGCCCTGCAGAAATAAAATGATACAAGAACCTAACCTGGCCTGGGTAAGTGGTAGGAGTTAAGTCATTAAGAAATGAGTGAAGGCACATAATTTCTCCTTTTGGAATTGTACTGGCAGTGGTTAAGGGCATTGGAGTCTCTGATTTAGGATTTTCACTTAAAAAAAATTCCACATAATCTAAACATTTTGTTCTTAACACCATTGAAATAATCTTAAAGCATCCTAGTGCATTTTGGGGGAAGTTCTGATATTATTAGTATATTAGAAGAGGTTTCCAGCCGGCAGCATACATTGTGATCTCGCCACCTTATTTATAAGCTCCAGTCCGCATGCTCTTCCCTCCACACCCACAGCCAATGCCACTGTCTAGGGAGCACATCTTCTGAGCCACAGCAATAGCCTCTGAATTCAGTTTCCTGTCCTCTGGATTTTTCCTTTCCAGTGTACTTTCCACCCAGCTAAAGTCATCTTTCTAAAAACATGTCCAATTGTGTTACTCCTCCATTTAATGAGATTAACCGTTTTCTGTCCTAGAAGTCCAAACTCTTCAAGAACATGTTCCAAAGGGCCTCCCATGCCAGTTCTCACTTGACATCCCAGTGCTTCTTCCATGTTCCTATGCTCTGGCCCTTCCTCTTAGTCTGACCAAAGTTACTCTCCCTTCAAGTCCTCTTCTCTGACTTTTAGAGCCAAGATGATCACATCTTTCTTTATGTCATCTGGGAGCTGGGTACCACCTTTATCATAGGACTCCATATTTGTCTTTGCTACCATATTGTGAATTCCTCCATGGCAAAGAATAAATTTTGTCCACACTGAACACAGTCGTACCCCAAATACCTAGCATAGCATCAGGCTTATAGAAATTACCTTGTATTTTTCTTTTGGTTATAAAATAGCCAGTATATCTTGAGCTATTGCTATGAAAATTTCTATTAGGACAAGTGTTTGATATGCATTATTTCTGTTTTTCCTCACAACCCACCCTATAATTAGGCACTACTAATAATCCCAGTTTTACAGATTAGGAAATTGAGTCTTAGCCTTTGTAAACGGCTTGCCCAAGTTCATCTGAAAGAAAGCAACAGATCTGGATTGCTCTTCTAACCACTAGAGCATATTGTTGAATGGATGAAAGAAATGGAAGAGACAGCTTGTTGTGTTCAGATCTCTGATTATACTAGAAATCGTGATAAACCTACTCCCTTTAGTGTTTCGTTAGGTCTCCTATTACATGAACTTCCAAAACAATTTAGGTAGGGCTTTAAAATGTGTTTGTCTTCTTTCTGGAAAAGAAGAAATCAGTCTGGGATTTACTGTTAGTTCTAAGCAGGAATAAATGACTTACACTTTAAAAATAAAACAAAATGAAGAAAATACCAGCATAGCACTATAGTCTGAGTAAGCATTAGAGAGCTCATTATAGACAAATAATGGGCAAGAGAGAAATAATGAGCAGAATACAATTTACCGAATGGCTAGCTATTCAGAAAACATTTAATAATTATAGGAGGGAGGTTTTTGTTTATTTAAAAAGATGTTCTTAGAATTAGAGGTCTGACTATAGAGTATAGGAGCCAGAAGCCAGGATCCTGTGGTCTTCTTGCTATATGACTTTGGCCAAGTCTTTCACTCTCTCCAGAACTCTATTTCCAAAGATGCACAATGCAAATTCAGTGAAATTCCACAGGCCTTTATTGAGTGGCAATCTGTCCCAGAGAGCAGCTCACGTAGTCTCTAAGTTTGCTTAAAACTCAGGGAGTGAGTTTTACTTCTCAGGGATAACCCAAAAGTGAAGTGCTTTGCCAAAGTTACATCGCTAATTAGTACAGTAAACAGATTATTATTGCACACTGCATTTTATACCTCTAATGTATTGCTTGTTAAAAACCACACATGAAAGACTATAAGATATGTAAATTTGTCACATATCACCAGCCATGTCCAGGATTATTCTGCATAAGTTGCAATGTGGAATATGTGACAAAGTTTTTAAAAGAACCTCAGGAAATGAAAAAAATGGTGCCATACTATTACCTATTAAAATAAATAAAAGACAATCTCTTTGTTCTTTATTTCTTTTTTTTTTTTCTCCAGAGAAAGGGCTAGGATAACTGAAGTTAAATTCCAGTTTTGTCCCCTTGTATCATTTTCCTCATGTCTAAAATGAGATGAGATATTTTGACTATCAACTAAGACGATGCATGTGAGAGTCCTCTGTAAACAAGTGAAACAATAACATTATAATGAATAATGTTCATTATTATTAACTGAAGATGCTTCTCCAAGAGAAATTTTTATGCTTTTCCATCTTCTTCCCAGACAGAGAAACTGCATTAGAAAGGAGAAGAATTCCATCTTAACAAAAGAATCAACTTTCTCATAAACGGGTTCTTAGATGCCGGTAGGGGAGCAATAGAGGTATTTTAAAGAAATATTTTAGCCAAAGAATTTTAAGAAGACAAATTTGTATAGTACAGTTTGCTCTTGGAGCAGGAAGAAGGAATAGATAATCTCTGATAAGGAAGATCCAGTAGTGACAAAGTGTGTGTGTGAAATTCACAGTCTGAGCGTCATCCTTTTTCTTTTTTTCTTTTTTTCTTTTTTATTGTGGAGACAGAGTCTCACTTTATCGCGCTCGGTAGAGTGCCATGGCATCACACAGCTCACAGCAACCTCCAACTCCTGGATTTAGGTGATTCTCATGACTCGGTCTCCTGAGTAGCTGGGACCACAGGCGCCCACCACAACACCCTGCTATATTTTGTTGTTGTTGTTGTTGCAGTTCGGCTGGGGCTGGGTTTGAACCCGCCACCCTCGAGAATATGGGGCCGGCACCTTACTGACTGAGCCATCTTTTTCTTTTGTTTGAAATGAAAAAGAGAAAGAAATCTTGGTAATACTTTTTTTCAAATGCCTACTTCATAACTGCTGGGAGTCCTGATGTAGGATGTGGTGGTGATATACATTTGGGGGGGAATATTTTTCATGTAGTCAGGAAAACAGTTTGATCTTTCCTACACTACTGCTTTCTCTGGGTGAAGGCAAATACCCTCAAAGCAGTTCTGCTCTGTAATGAGAAAAGAAAACAAGTGAGCTGGTGGCCTGGATTTCAGTGCTTCCTCCCTGACAGCACACTCAGGGAGTTCAGACAGTGTGTTTTAACTATATCGCCTTTATTTTCTCCAACGAGCAATTTGGGGAATGGCGAGTTGGCATTTGCAAGAGGTTAAAAGAGAAAGAAAATTGTTAGCCTGCTGTGAATTTGTTCTTGTGCCTGTTTTATGTTTCCAAATAACAGCCTGTGGCTTTATTCAATATAATTGTGAACTGTATTTATAAAAGGCTGAAAGAGAAAAGTTTCTTAATTTAAAAAGTATGTGAGGGACCCAGGATATGGGCAATTTTTAGTGTAAATTCTGCTCTGTTAGCACGTTAGGTTGCTCCATTCTCTATAAACCATTTTACCAACCCCTATACAATATGTATACTGTGCATGTTAATGACTTTTAAGATAAAATGAGTGAACAGGCTTCTGTTTGGTTAGCTTTTTATATGGCAAGAGCACTCCTAGACCACCCAGGGTTATGGATTGTCATTTGTTAGAGAATGATTAGGGTCTGTCTGTTTATTATCAGGAGGGATCCTTTATCTTGAGTGCTTAGTAGCATCAAAGTACTGCATTGGCCCTGCCAATCAATACATTTCTCTTGAATTAAAATTAATTAATTAACTGAATAGTATTCATATGATATGGTGTTGGTCACTTCCATGGAAAGCCAGGTGTTTCCCTTAAACAAAGTTGGGATGATAGTTCATAAGGAAGGACCTTCCTGGATAATCAATTCTTCAACAGGGTGTGGCCAATGCTTGCAGAATGGTCAGTGGCATCCCGGTCTCTGCCCCCTGAGGCTAGTCACAGCCTTCCTCCGATTGTAACGACAAAATACGTCTCCAGAAAGTGCCAAATATCTCCTACAGAGCAAAATTATCCCCTGTTGAGAACCACGAAATCAGTGAATGAACAAGGAGGTGAGTAGTTTTACATGGAATAAAAAATTGGGGGAAGGTCCTTGTGGTTCTTCCTAAGCAACACTCCTAAGGCTTCATGGGACAATCATTTGACCTCACCAGCCACCTCCTGTCAAGAATATAATGTCTGAATATGTGAAATAACTAACTCAATAAATAAATAAATAAGGATCCAACTTCCTAGGCCTTCAACCTCTAGAGGAAGTTACCCTTCCTTTTCTAAGCCTCAAGGCTCATGTCTTTATTTCTCTACTTAGCATATGAAGAAATATCATGCAACTTTTGCTTTGCCAGGTAAAATACATAACTCTAGACTATAACCTTATCAGGATAACAGTCATTTGGAATGAAAGTAAACTTCTAGTAGTTAATACTCAATATATTTCACTAAGTAAGCCTTATATTTATAGTATCTGACAATTCAATTGAAAATAACTCTTTCCTGTCTTCAGTGATGAAGGGTTTGTGTGCTGCTTGGATTTGGAATATTTATCTACGTGTGTAGATTTAAATTAAGTTCCAAGGGTGAGAGAGCACTAGTAATAATGTATATTCATACTAACCTTCCTGAATGATCCCCAATCCATGCACAATATTAGCAAATGATTTATTCTTTATAGTGTTGTGATTTATGATTCCAGAGCTCACATGACCAGGAAGTGTATTTACCTGCTGCAAAATGAATAATTTAATGAGACATCTCTGATGCTGCCATTTTAATGAGAATAACCAGAAAGAAGGCTTGCATTTGAATGGATGTAATCTAAATTAAGATCAACTTTATAAAGCGATATCAGTGGCTTGGGATCTCCTTTCATCTTTATACTATCATTTCTTCTTTGGAAGTGACAATACACTCACTAGAAATGGCTTTCTTAGAGTATTTATGTTCTCATCAGAATAAGTCCCAAGACTATTTTCTAGATATGGGAGGAAATAGAAAAAGATGCCAGAAGCTAGTTTTTAGGAATACATTCAGGAAATTGATCAGTTTTCTAGTTTCCTGAGTTGTGAAGATTCTGACATGTTTTTACTTATCTATGAAGATTTCTTAGATTAGATGTAGTTGCTGCTTTTAATTTTCATTGTCCTGTGATAGATGCTAGAACGTACAGGCATCCACAATGCAAGAAAACTCAGTCAAGACTCTGGAGAACTCTGTGCAATGTCACAGCTAGATATGTGCCCAGTTCCCTGTCAGATTCTTCCTTCTAGCACTTGCTAATGTCTCAGATGCTGTGACTTGTACTGGGTCACTTGGAAGTCCTTCAATAGATCATCTCTGCTTAGCATGAGTATCAAGTAGTTGAATGTTTTATCCTTCATTGCTTAACTCATATGCTTCAGAATAATAACTAAAAATAATCATTTACTAACAATATCTGTTAGCTTTGGGAATCAATGTCTTTTGAAGCAAAAATTTCAAGGGATAAAGGATAATTGAACCCAAGAATAGACCACCATGGGAATGTCTCCAATCCTGGAGAATATAAAGAAAAGAATATGCAGCCATCTGCCGGATGGCCTAGACACAGCCCCCTCTTGGCTGGGTGGTCTCTTGGGTTCTCTTTCAGCTCTAAACATCTATGACTTTTGTGGAGGCTAAAAGAATGCCATGGATTTTCTTTTTTTTAAGTATTCTGAATCTATGCCTTCATTTAAAAAATTTACTGTTTTCTTTTAAATTACAGAGTTATTATATGATTGTTGCAAAAATGAGTACAAAATAAAATGTGAAAATCAGCCCAACACAATTTAATTCCTCAAAGTACAGGTTAATGATATTGAGGGTAAAATCTCAGGCTTATTTATATATGTGTATGTGAATGCATTTTAAAAATAAATATTTTTAAAGAAACTACATAAATGTATATGAGTAAACATTTCTTTAAGTCTACATGAGTAAACATATATAGTTTTGTTTTATTATAACAATGGGTGTTCTTAAAAACTCCCTTCTAATGTACTTCCTCTTTCTTATATTTTTTATTCTCCCACCTATCCCCTCACCCTCCATATTCTGTGCCACTAAAAAGCAAAGAAACTTCTGAAAAAAAGATGATCCTAATAGGAGGGTGGGGATAGGGAAGACACAGAAAAGTCAGAGCAGGTACATACCATGTGTATATACAGACATACACGCACACACACTATATATATATATATGAAAGAATACATATATAGTGTGTGTGTGTGTAAAATTTATGTATACTAATTTATATAAGATATATTCATAGAAGCGTAATCACTGTGTCTAAAAATATGCCTTTAGTTATAATGCATATTTTCTCATAAAAACTCAGGAAACTTCTGCAAGATACTTTGAACTAGGGCTACAGACATTACATAACATCTTGCCATGCACCAAGGATGTTTACGTGTCTGGAAAAGGGGCCAGACAGCATGTGGCTCACCAGTGAACTTGAACTGGATGTCTCAATTCAGGAGAGAGCAACCCTAACAGTAAAGGGAAAGAACAAAGGGCAGCTATGAATTCATAGCTCACTTGCAGCAAAGTACAAATGCAGGAAACCAGACAGGCTCAGCCGTGATCCCACTCGCTGCTTACTTTGCTCTTCGGTCACATCTCCCACTGTCTGCCCTTCATTGTAAGAATCTTTTTTCCCTCACAAGCTCTTTCATGATTAACCTATCTCTTCCCTCACCCATATGTCTAATTCTTGTGCTCTTACATCATACTGTGATTTCACATTATATTATTGGAATTAGTTTTTTTGAAAAAAGTCTCTACACTCAACTCAAATTCAACACAGCATTCTTTCCTTTCTATATGCCCAGCACTAAGCAGTCTGGTATACATTAGGTGCTCAATATATGTCAAAAAACGAATGAAAGAGCCATGACCTATGCCAGTGATATCATCAGAGCCTCAAATGAGTGTCCTCAACCTATAGGCCCCAAATCTTAAGTGACATTGATGTTTTCCACTTACTTTGATTATTTTCTAATATCATAAATACCCTAAAAGATTCTATTAGACTTGGCCGAATTAATTAAAAGAAGGAAAATTGACAAAGACTGTGATATGAAACAACATGACCATCAGAAATCCACACACTGCTGAAGGTATCTGTCATGTTATTTTTTTTTTCTTTCTCCTTCTTTCCCTGTAACTTTTTCTGTCAGAGCGAATCTGACCACATTCTCCATGATTCAGGTGAGTGGATCACTTTCACTGTTTTGAAAGACAACCGTGTTTACACATGACGATGCATGTGAGCGCTAGGGTCAGCAAACAAGTCACTGGGGCCAGCACAAGAGACAGCGCCCTCACTGTGTTTGCGTAGCAATTGGATAGAAGCCAATATTGACCCTCTTCCAGGACAGCCTGAACTCCCACCCAGGGGTTCCTTAAAAACCGGCTGAAGGACATTGAATAGTGCCCTCACATTGCATTTTCTGTTTCATTTGTCTTATTGCTCAAAAATTTGAATAATAATTCTCAGAGTCTCAGCAGTATCCAGAGCAATGTACACTTATTTTCATCATTATTAAAATTACTCTACTCTCCTTTTTCTCTCCCAAGCTTCATTTCACCTCTGAACTGAAAACTCCGTTCTCTTTTCATAAGTTGAATACCTTCTAAGTTTTACCTGACAATTGCCAAAATGTGAAGACCAACAAAAAGATTCCTACATCAATGTTAGAAAGCAACTATGTATATCAACTGTATCTATATACTATATAGGTATACACATATGTATAAAAATATGTATTTCCCCAACTTGGAAATCTTACTTCACCACACAAAAATTACCCCGAGGCAATCTCATCTATGGCCCTGACAATGTCTCGAACGTTGCTGTGACCTCTGTCTTGGTGTGCAGTCTGCTGTACCTTCATTTGAAGTATAGGACGGCAATGACAAGGTCAATACCTCATGGACTCAGGAGAGACTGGATAGACACCCCCTGCTAGTCCTCCCTCTCCCCATAAGCAGACATCTCTTTCCCTGTATAAAGCAGAATGTAGCCACGTCCTCCTGCACGATCTTCGGGCTATCATTGCTTCAGTCCTCATGTCCTGTACGTGTGCCTGCCTTACTATGTAGTGAGAGCTGAGAACTTCATGCTTAATACAATGTAGAGAAAAAGATGCTGTCAAGTTAATTTTTTTATGTTAAACGCTCATTTAGATGCACTGAATGGAAAGCAATTGCTCGCTGCATTTTCATTTTTAAATAGTTGGAAAATGGGAGCATCAGCTCTAAATAAGGCAGAATTTTTATGAGTGCTGATAGCTTGTATTTTTTTTCTAGTGACAACATTTGATCTCAACTGCTGATTGATTGTTAGTGGTGAGATCATTAAAATCAAGATTCCAATTCCTATTTCAGGTTGTTTGTCGAGCAAGGGCAAAGGTCAGTAATATCTTGTTCCTTCACACCTCACAACCCAAGAAACAGAGAAGGCCCAGAAATTTCCTCTCTATCATTTCTCTCCCTATATTTCCTTGATTTTTGAAGTGTTTGTCCATTTTTCTTGTGATCAAAATAAAGGTGAAAGTATTATAGTATAATAATTGGTTTAAAACATGAGCTCCATAAATGTATCTATCAGGATTCGTACAGGAGACAGAAACCACACCAATTATTTTAACAGGAAGATTTTAATATAAAATTATTATTTAGATCTTACAGAATTGAAAAGATCACAATGGAATAATAAAGTATTCAGAAGTTGGCAATTGCAGAAAGCAACCCCTAGGGCTGGAGGCATAAACAGAAGAGGCTGGAATAATTAGAAGCTTAGAGGAGCAAATTTGTGTAGCTGGGACTTGAACCTGCCAGAAGGGGGACTTCTTAGATGGGGGTAGAGATTCTAAGCCTGCAAGAAGGGTCCCACAGAGGTTAGGACCCAGACCCCTGAGCCAGGCATGTGGCCGGCTAGTTGATGCCTGTGATGAGCATAGTAAGATTATCTTACAAGTGCTAGAAACACTCCCAGGATCAATAGCTTCTACTATAAAGGAGAGAAAAGAAGCAGAAAGGACCCAGCCTCTTCTTTCTTCTTCTGCCTGGTAGTCTCCATCTACATTCTCTATCAGTAAATTTTAATAGGGACCCAGCTGGCAAAGGAGAAATGTGGCCTGCAGAGTCTCAGACCAGTATCACCAAAGCAGAGGAAGAGTGGGTTTGAAGCTGAGAGACAATAGCTTCGCAAATGGTAAAATATATAAATCAACACAATATCAAATTTAATCTCTCTCTCTCTCGCTTGCTTTCTTACTTTTCTTTTTGTTTTTACAGAAAGCCATAAAACTCCCTCCTGTTTTAGGTGTTCTATTTCACATACGTACACTCACCACCCTTGCATTTTGTTTTTCCCCAAACCTTTGTGAGTATAATCACAAAGTTTGCTTTACTGTTTTGGGCAGAGAAAGGAAAAAACAGAATTTAGGGTACCTGCAACCTTCAGTGGTGCACCAAGTGACTGATCATCTTATAGAAATCTAATCTTAATCTTCTCACATTCGCAGTCCTCCTATTCGGTTCATATTCCCCCAAGTGCCAGTCTACACTCTGTACCCTACTGTCTCCAGATGAGGCTGTAATTTGCAACTGTGTGACTGTGCCAGCCAAGAGCATAAGGGCAGCACTAGAAGTCGCCAAGCCACACACTCTGATGAGGGCTGATGAATTTTTTCCCTCTGACCTGTAATACCCATCATTCACATTCTCCCATACTTACCTGTGTATTTGCACCTTCAGCCTAGCGCAAATGCCATCTCTTCCATGAAGTCTCTTTGTTACTCAAAAGAAACAAAATTGCTGTTTTCCTCCTCCAAAATGCCAAAGCACTTTAGTTGTGCCATTTTTATTGTTCATAAGATTTTTACCTCCCTTAAAATGATTTATATACTTCAACTTCTCAACAAGATATAGCATTGTATGATTCACATTTAAATTTCCAATAATTATTCTAATATGCATTCATTTTTTACATATTAGAAGTGCCATAAGTATTATGTGAAAAATGAGTAAATGGATGAAATAATAGTTTGCTATCGTTGATGATCATATGATATCTATTTGGGGGGAAATTACAAATCGTTTTTTAACTATCGGTACAGAAATAAGTGTCACAAAAAAATTGTTGTTGAATCATGACATAAACTTTTTTTTATCAACGTTAATAAAAGCAAACCAAATTGGGCTACATAAAATATAAAACAAGTTTTGTGTTATAATAGTAGCTTCAAGATAATAAAAAGAAAACACCCAGAATAAGATAAAATAATTGAAAATCATATATGTGAAAAGGGATTTATATCCAAAGTAAGTTAAAAAAAGGCTCATGTTAAGTTAGTTATAAAAACATAAATGACATATTGTAAAATGAGCCACCAAGGATTTAAATAAACATTTTTCCAAAGAAGATACACAGATATGCAATGATTACACACAAAAATGTTTGGCATTATTAGTTATTACGGTAATGCAAATTAAAACTACAATAAGATAAAACCATGGAACTAGAATAGCTATAATCAAAATGGCAGGAAGTAACAGATAGGATGTGGTGAAACTGGAACATCTTTATTTAATATATTGCTATTGGGAAGGTAAAATAGTACAATTGCTTTAGAAAACAGTTTATTCCACAAAATGTTAAACATAGTGTTACTATATGACTCAGACTCCACCTATGTGGAAGAGAAATTAAAATACAGAGGGTAACATAAACATGTATACACATTTTAAGAAAGGAAAAAAATGTAATTAAATTGGTAATAAGTCATGTTTGACTTCTGCAATTACAAGAGTGCTCAACATGACTTGATTCATGTTTTGTTATCAGTATATATTGAGTATTACAATTTTGATAAAGTTTTTTTCTCGTTCTTAAAATGTACATATATTTTTTGGTATTCTCTGCATATGTCCATACAAAAATCTTGTACACAAATGTATATAGTGGCATTATTTATAATAGCCAAAAAAAGTGAAGACAACCCAATCTTCATCAACTGTTGAATAAATAAACAAAGTACGACATAAACATATAATGGAACTATTCAACAATTTAAGAAAATAAAATACTAGTACAAGCTAACATGTGAATTAACCTTGAAAACATTATGCTAAATAAAAGAAGCCCATCACAAAAGATGGCATTTGATCCCATTCATATGAAATGTCCAGAATGGGCAAATCTATAGAGATAGAATATAGATTAGTGGTCACTTAAGGTTGAAAGTGAAGATGATCATGACCTTGTGAATATGCAATGGTAGAACTTAAATGTATTTGTAAATTTCATTTGATTGTGTGAAAAGCATTTAACATGAGATCTACCCTCCTAACCCATTTTTAAATGTACAATACTCTATTATTGACTACAGGTATAATGTTGTACAGCAGATCTCTAGCACTTATCCATCTTGCTTACCTGAAAATTTTTACTTATGATATAGAAAATGTCTATTATGGTTCATGTAAGTGGGACTATGCAGTATTCTTCCTAGGCCTGGCTCATTTCACACAGCATAATGTCTTCAAAGTTCATCCATGTTACTTTATATTACAGAATTTTCTCTGACAAGATTAAATAGTATTATATTGTATATATAGATCTTATTTTCTTTATTCATTCATCTCTTGATGAACATTTAGGTTGTTTCCTCTTCTTGGCTATAACACAAACTGTGCTGGAATACACATGAGAATGCTAATCTCTCTTTGAGATCCTGATTTCAATTCTTTTGGATAAGTAGCCAGAAGTGGGATTGCTGGATCATATGGTAGTTCTATTTTTAATTTTTTTTTTTTATTGAATCTTATCTGTGTACAATAATTCAGTCATGGAGTACAGTGTACGGGCTTCAGATACAATCAGAGATATTTTCATCAACCTGATTGCGATAACATTCAAGAGACTTTCTCATTACTTTGTGAGAACAATTTTGATCCGTATTTAGAAG
>CAUYRH010038129.1:0-16762 GCA_963574655.1 Perodicticus potto | reverse complement strand
GGTCAGTATTAAAGAACTCATTTTGTCGGCTCAGTGACTGTGGCCCAGTGGCTAGGGTGCTGGCCATGTACACCAGAGCTGGTAGGTTTGAGTCCAACCCCGGGCCTGCTAAACAACAATGACAACTACAACCGGCTGTTTGAATCCAACCCCGGAGCTACCAAACAATAATGACAACTACAACCAAAAACAGCCGGTTGTAGTTCTCGTTGTTTGGCAGGCCCGGGGGTTGGATTCAAACCTAACAACAATGACAACTACAACCAAAAAACAGCCGGGGGCGGTGCCTGTGGCTCAAAGGAGTAGGGCACTGGCTCAGTATGCCGGAGGTGGCTGGTTCATACCCAGCCCTGGCCAAATACACACACACACACACACACAAACAGTCGGGCATTGTGACAGGCACCAGTAGTCCCAGCTACTTGGGAGGCTGACATACGAGAATTGCTTAAGCCCAAGAGTTTGAGGTTGCTGTGAGCTGTGACGCCACAGCACTCTACCAACGGTGACATAGTGAGACTCCGTCTCAACAAAAAAAGAATTAATTTTGTCACAGTTTTTGAGAAGTACAAGGTGCTGTAAGAGAGTTTACAGGTGAACTGAACTTAGAACAAAAGGGTCAGGGATATTGAAGCCAAGATGTGAAGAATGTGAGGGAGTGAGCCAAGCAGTGAAAGTGAGGAAGAAGCTTTCAAGACAGGGGTCAGCAAACTTTTTCTACAAAGGGCCAGATAGTGAATACATTAGATTTCATGGACCAGATGTTGCAATTACTTTTCTCAATTCTGCTATCATAGTGTGAAAGCAGCCATTAATAGTATGTAAATGGACTTTGTTCCAATAAAACTTTATTTACAAACATAGGTGGTTTTCTAGATTTGGCCTGTGGGCCTTAGTTTGCTGACCCCTGTTCCAGGTGGAGAGGAGTGTATACCCAGGTCTTGAGATGGGAATAAGCCTGGCTAGTTCAGAAACCTCAAGAATGCCAGTGAGCTAGAGGGAAAGGACATAGAAAGCCCTGCAATGAGGGGACTGGAAACAGAGACAGATCTCAGAGGGCCTTTGAACCCTAATCTAGAATTTGGTCATGTCCTGAGAGCAAGGGGCAGGGGCAAGCACAAGTAAGATCAAGAAGAAGGTGGGGTGTGTATGTGTATGTTTTGAGATAGATCTTGCTCTATCACCCAGGATAGAATACATCATCATAGCTCACTTCAGTCTTGAACACCTTGGGTGTTAAGGGATCCTCTTGCCTCAGCCCCTACAGCAATGGGACTATAGGCATGCACCACCATGCCTGGCTTAGGAGAATTTTTTTTATTATTTTTTAAGAAACAGAGTCTTTATTGCCTTCGGTAGAGTGCTGTGGCATCACAGTTCACAGCAACCTCCAACCCCTGGGCTTAGGCAATTCTCTTGCCTTAGCCTCCCAAGTAGCTGGGACTACAGGTGCTCACCACAATGCCCAGCTATTTTTTTGTTGCAGTTTGGCCGGGGCTGGGCTCAAACCCACCACCTTCGGTATATGGGGCTGGCACCCTACCCACTGAGCCACAGGCACTGCCCCAGGAGAATTGTTAAGAAAGGAAATGATAGCATGATCCCAAACCACCATTATGGACATATACTATGTATTATGCGTTAACATGCATAAAAGCTTTATGAAATCCCTGCGTGGTGGTATGTGAGTATAGATTTAGCTGCTGTAACAGAGATACCCAAACTGTCAGGAGCCTGGGTTCTTCTATGTGACTTCTCTGCTGTCACCTACATGGGACTTCTAACTGTGGGCTAAGATGGCTCTCCAGCTTTCCCCACATGTCAAAAAGGGAGGAGTGGATTTGGTCCTGCCCTTTAAGGACAAACTTGGAAGTAGCACGTGGTGCTTCCATGCACAACTCTTAGCCATGCCCAGCAACTAGAGATGCTATGAAAAGTAGTCTATTATTGGGGTCACGTTCCTAGTTTAACATTCTACTCCATAGCCTCTCTGGACAGAGCAGATATGGGGACAGACAACTGTTGTAGGCTTTTCCATTTTTATCTACCATTACTGATGGGAGAGCCAAGGCCCTACTGGCTATCTGCTGCCCACTCTTCCCCATGCACTTGGTCAGGCAGTTCTCAATACATTTTTCCTTTAAGGCATTCATCAGATTTTGTTGACAAATGTTTGTGTGTGATTTGTGTGATCTCGTAGGAGTCTGGCTCTCCTGCAAGAAAACAGGGACCTTGTCTTCTTTTGGTCTGCCACTGTGTCCCCAGTGAGCCTGGCCTCAAAAGAGGCTTACATAGTATGCTTGCTGAGTGGACAGGTGACAGGCTGCTAGGTGCTTAGGCAAGGGGGACACCATGTAGTCATCTAGGGATAGCTGGAGAGCGTCAAGTGGCATTGCTGGTCCCATTTGGGTGGTGGAACCAGCTTGGGGCTTTCCAGTTGGACTGCTCTGGGGTTCAAGTTCCATTTTTCCAGGTGGGCAAACTTTTTCATGTCATTGAACCTCAGTATAAAATGACAGTGAGACACTAATCAGGCATGTTGTGAGGATTTTACAAGGAAAGCTCTGACTGCCAGTAATACTGCCTGATCTAAAACCTAGTACCTAGTGCAGGAAGCCTTGCCTGCATGATAGGTTTGCCCCAAAGGTACAACTCCCTTCCTGCTTGCTGTGTGCTGGAAGTGCGTTCAGATCCCCTGTGGTCCTGCCACTAGCTGACCTCAGCTGACCATAGCCCAGGGCTGTGGCAAGAACAGTCATAGCAGTCTCCATCTGTTGTATTCAGATGGTTTTTGTGGGAAGACTTTAGAATACAGCTTATTTACAAAACAGTCCCGCCATCCACGCCTATTTCTATTCTAGAATTGACCCATAGTAAAGGCCAAGCCAGGGATGGCCCAATGACAATCCCAGCAGTGTGTACATGTTAGTACTTCCTGTCCCATCTCTGCCAACAGGGGCCTCTCTTGCTGAGTCCCCCATGGGAGCATCGCTGTCCCAGATCTCACGTGTGGCCTTGATCTGGTGGCTTGTGCCTGTCACTCATGTAGGAAAATATTATGAGAAGGTTGTGAGGTGGATGTGGTGGCTCACGCCTGTAATCCTAGCACTAAGGGAGGCCGAGGCAGGTGGATTGCCTGAGCTCACAGGTTTGAGACCAGCCTGAGCCAGAGCAAGACCTCATCTCTAAAAGTAGACAGGTGTTATGGCAGGTGCCTGTAGTTCCAGCTACTCAGGAGGCTGAGACAAGAGAATCACTTGAGCCCAAGAGTTTGAGATTGCTGTGAGCTCTGATGACACGGCACTCTACCAAGGGTGACAAAGTGAGACTCTGTCTCCAAAAAAAAAAAAAAAGAGAGAGAAGAGAGAGAAAGAAGGTTGTGACTGGGCACAGTGACTTATGCCTGTAATCCTAGCACTCTGGGAGGCCAAGACAGACAAATTGCCTGAGCTCAGGAGTTCCAAACCAGCCTGAGCAAGAGTGAGATCTTATCTCTACTAAAAATAGAAAAAAACATTAGCTGGGCATGGTGGTACATGTCTGTAGTCCCAGCTATTTGGGAGGCTGAGGCAAGAGGATCGCTTAAGCCCAGGAGTTTTTGAGGTTGCTGTGAGCTATGATGATGCCATGGCACTCTACCCGGACAAAAGAGTGAGACTGTCTCAAAAAAAAAAGGTTGTAGCCAAGAACTCAGGCTCTGAACCAGACAGACCTGGCTTCAAATGTTGTTTTAGCTCTGTAACCCTAGACAATTAACTCCACCTCCTAAGCCTATTTCCTAATCTATAATTTCACTGTCCCCGGAGTAGGAGTCAGCAAGGTAATAATGCAAGTGGTATGCCGAGCCATGGGGAGGATGCAGGGGTGGCTGGCTGCTCCTGGGATGATCAGTCTAGGTGTTAATGGAGCCCTTTCTCTTCCTGGCCCAGCTGAAGAAGGAGAATTTTGTGATCCAAGAGCTGAAAAACCACCTGCATCAGGTGCTCAAATTCTCAGAGAACAGCGTCCACCGAACCAAACAGGAGGCTGAGAAGCAGCAGAAGGCAGACTTCCGGGCCTCACAAGCCAGGATTGCCAAGATCCAGAAGGAGATCCTGATGTTGCGGTCACAGTTCCACAACCTAGTCACGGAGAATCGGGAGGTGGAGCAGGCTCTGAGGAAGGTGCCCTGGGAGCATAGAGGATGGGATAGTAGGGCCCCTGGCACCCCCAACCAGGAAAGGGGTGGGGCTGTTCCATCACTCCTGGATGTCCAGTGGTGTTGGCGGGGGGGCGGGGGGGGGGAGCAGGGGAAGCCGGAATCCAGGCCTATGTCCCCTGGGAGGGAAGAGGGGGCAGCACACGGACTTGGGAACTGGGTAAGGAGAGACTAGGTCTCTGTCCCAGCATTGCTGCATGCCAGCTTTGTGACCTTGGGCAAGTTCCTCAACTCCTCTGACTCCACAGATATTGTGCAAAGGAAATGAAGTAGCACATGAACCTCAGGCAAATTGCTCAACTCCCTGTAAGCCTCTGTTTTCACATCTTAAAAATGAAAATGATAAAATTGGTCTTAATGGGTTGTTAAGAGAATACGTAAGTTTGACAGGTAGAGAGCTGGTGCATATAGCTGCTCTATAAATACCCAAATATCCTGGCCAGGTGCAGTGGCTGGCATCTATAATCTTGCACTCTGGGAGGACAAGGTGGGAAGATCACTTGAGCTCAGAAGTTCAAGACCAGCCTGAGCAAGAGCAAGACCCCATCTCTACTAAAAACAGAAAATAGCCAGGAATTGTGGAGGGTACCTGCAGTCTCTAGTACTCAGGATGCTGAGGCAGGAGGACCACTTGAACCCAAGAGTTTGAGGGTACTGTGAGCTTGATGCTACGGCACTCTAGCCTAGGGCAACAAAGTGAGATTCTGTCTCAGAAAAAAAAAAAAAGATATATATATATATAAATTTATATATATACATAAAATTATATATATATAAATTTATATATACATAAAATTATATATATAATTATATATACACATATACATATATATGTATATATAATCTCCTTTCTTCATTCACCTTCTCTCTTCTCCTTCATCATCTCAGCCAAGACCCTGGCCCAGCATGCACCCAGCTTCCAAATTGCTTTCTTCACAAAGAGCACTGTTTTTCATAATTTTCTGCAATCTTTTTTAGAGTAACAACTCTAGAGCATCTGATAAAACCCACTGGACTCCCTCCCTAGAAAAAAGTGCAGATGAACATACACTGGCAGACAATTCTTAGGGGTATCACAGCCCCCCAAAGCCATCCCACCCTTGGTGCCCAAGTTAAGAACTCTCCTTCTATAGGATTAAGGAGCCGATTTATTTATTTTTAATTAAGGTGAAATCTAAATAATATGAAATTAACCATTTAAAAAGGAACAATTTAGTTCCTTTTGGTAAATTTGGTAAATTCACAATGTTGTGCATTTGGTAAATTCACAATGTTGTACAACCACTACTTCCTTCTATTTCCAAATCATTACCTCCTCAGAATCAAACTCTGTACCCATTGAGAAGTTACTCCTCGTTCCCTTCATCCTACAGCTTCCAGCAATCACTGATCTGCCTTCTGTTTCTGTGGAGTTACCTATTTCAGTCATTGCATATAAATGAAATCACACAATTATGTGTGACCTTTCATGGTCTGATTCTTTCACATGGCATCTTATAGCATGTATCAGTGCTTTATTATTATGTATATTTTTTGAGACAGAGTCTCTCTCTGTCGCCCTCGGTAGAGTGCCGTGGCATGACAGCTCACAGCAACTTCAAACTCTTGGGCTTAAATGAGTCTCTTACCTCAGTCTCCCAGGTAGCTGGGACTACAGGCAGCTGCCATAACACCCAGCTATTTTTTTGTTATAGTTGTCACTGCTGTTTGACAGGCCCAGGCTGGATTTGAACTCGCCAGCACCAGTGTATGTGGCTGGAGCCCTAACCGCTGAGCTACCTGCGCTTTATTACTTTTAATGGCTGAATAAAACTGTATTGTATGGTGGCACCCGGAGCTCAGTGGGTAGGGCCTCAGCCACATACACCTAGGCTGGTGGGTTGGAACCCAGTCCTGGGCCAGCTAAAACAACAATGATAACTGCAACAACAACAACAAATAGCCAGGCATTGTGGCGGGTGCCTGTAGTCCCAGCTACTTGGGAGGCTGAGGCCAAGAGAATCTCTTAAGCCAAGAGTTTGAGGTTGCTGTGAGCTGTGAACCCACGGCACTCTACCCAGGGCAACAGCTTAAGACTCTGTTTCAAAAACACACACACACACACACACACAAACCCCCCTCTATTGTATGTATTGGAGTAACAGCAAACCCACAGCCAATATCGTATTGAATGGAATAAAACTGAAATCATTTCCACTCAGATCAGAAATGCCCATTGTCTCCACTGCTTTTTAACATTGTAATGGAAGTCTTAGCCATTGCAATCAGGCAAGTGAAGGCAATCAAGGGGATCCAAATAGGACCAGAGGAGATCAAACTGTCACTCTTCCCAGATGATATGATTGTATATCTCTAAAACACTGGGATTCTACTACAAAACTCTTAGAAGTGATCAAGCAATACAGCAGCATCTCAGGTTATAAAATCAACACTCATAAGTCTGTAGCCTTTATATATATCAACAATAGTCATGCTGTAAAAACAAAGTCAAGGACTCTATTCCATTTGCAGTAGTGCCAAGGAAGATGAAATATTTGGAACTTGGCCTAACAAAGGACGTGAAAGATCTCTATAAAGAGAACTTGAAACTCTAAGAAAAGAAATAGCTGAAGATGTTAACAAATGAAAAAACATTTTTCCATGCTCATGGCTGGGAAGAATCAACATTGTTAAAATGTCCATACTACCCAAAGCAATATACAATTTTAATGCAATCCCTATTAAAGCTCCACTGTCATACTTTAAAGATCTTGAAAAAATAATAATTCATTTTATATGTAATCATAAAAAACCTGAAATAGTCAAGACCTTATTCAGAAATAAAAACAAAGCAGGAGGAATCACACTACCAGACCTCAGACTATACTATAAATTGATAGTGATCAAAGCAGCATGGTACTGGCACCAAAACAGAGAGGTAGATGTATGTAACAGAATAGAGAACCAAGAGATGAACCCAGCTTCTTACCATTATTTGATCTTTGACAAGCCAATTAAAAATATTCAGTGGGGAAAAGATTCCTATTTAACAAATGGTGCTGGGTAAACTAGCTGGCGACCTGTAGAAGACTGAAACTGGACCCACATCTTTCACCATTAACTAAGATAGACTCTCACTGGATTAAAGATGCAATCATTTTCATAACTCAATTCTTCATATACTTATAATAAACAATTTAAAATTGGTTTTAAGCTTATTATATCATTATTTCTAGCAATACAAGCACATGGAAGGTATGACTCTTCCCTTAAGTATCCACATATCCACCCGCAGGGGACCTATGACATTAGCTAGGCATGTGACAGTTGCAGGTCACAGGCCAAGTAAAGGAGAGGGCATGAGTGTTAGCAGCAACAGTTGCAACCATATGCAAAATAAATTAACCACTTAGCTAAGCAGAAACAGGGAAGGCAGGTACCAGCCAGACCACTAAACAGCAGGTGTCAAAGCATGTATTTCCATACTAGATATATCAACATGGACAAATAGTCAGGTCTGCACATACTCTATCCTGCTACACATTTTAGCAAGTTTTCTAACCTTTTCCTTGCAATCTTTTTTCTCGTACTTCTTTGTGCTCATTTTCAATAAATACCATTGCTAAACTCTGACAGTATCTGATCCCCCAGGCTCCCTCACTTGCAGTACTTCAGAGTAGTAAAGTCACCCTACTTGGTTCCAGAGATCATTAGCATCTCATTTGCCTCAACTCAAAAGTCAAAACACAGTAGTACAGTAGATTTTGTCTGTCATGAGTGCCATACACTATTGGTAGTACAACAGTTTTGGAAAACAGCATGGAGATTTCTTGAAGAACTAAAAGTAGTCTACTAGTCAAGGCAGCAATGCAACTATTGGGTATGCAATCAAAGGCAAAGAAGTCATTATATCAAATAGACACCTGCAATCGTATGTGTATTGCAGCACAATTCCCAATTGCAAAGATATGGAAGCAAACTATGTGCTCAGCAACTGAAAGCTTGTGTGTGTGTGTGTATCTGTAGTTTATTTAACACATACACCATGGAATACTATTCATAAAGAAATAATGAAATAATGTCTTTTATAGCAACTTAAAGGGAACTGGAAGCTATTATCCTATGTGAAGAACTCAGATATAGAAAATCGCATACCTACAAAGTAGAACAATGTGCATTATAGGCCAGTGATGATACTTTTTATCACAAAATTAAAAATTATAACTTATTATGCATAAATGTTTTTCCAATTTAGAGGAATTACAAATAAAATTCAAATAAACTAAAAGAAACAGTCTTCAAATTTTGACATTCAGTGGTAATTTTCATCATTTTTTTTTAAATCATTGGTTATGTATGTTCTTTTTTTCAGATTAACATGAAGGTACAAATGTACCCGTTTTTAGCTTACTTTGTTTTCATTTCTAAGGTAAAGTCCAAGTTGTAGTTAAGCCTTTCACCCAGAGGGCCTGCTGAACACCCTCACATTGTGCACATTTGGTGAGAATGCACCAACTACCCTCCCTCTTCCCATTTTCTTTTTCCCTTCTCTTCCCTTTCCTTCACGAGAATACCCTTGTGTTTTTCTTTCATGTGGGTGTGTAGTTGTTCAAATATTGCTTTCATAATAATATTGAGTAGAGTGGATACTTCTTTTTCCATTCTCATGATAGTTTTCAAAGAAGAATGTGTTTCAACTCCATACAGGTAAACACAAAATGTAAAGTCTCCATCTTTTTTATGGCAGAATAGTACTCCATGGTATACATATACCACAGTTTGTTAATCCATTTATAGGTTGATGGGAACTTGGTTTTTTCCATGTTTTGGCTATTATGAATTGTGAATTGAGCTGCAATAAATATTCTAGTGCAAATTGAAATAGTGATTTTCAACCAGTGTTCCAGGCACACTGGTGTGCTGTGAGAGAATCTTAGGCATGCCCTATTTTTTTTGCCATAAAAATTCTTAAAGATCATTAAATAGAGTATTTTTGAAAGAAGTTCAAAGCATAGAAAGTATACCCTTTTCTTCTACTCTTTTTTTATCACCATAATTTAAGTGTTTCATGAAAGATTAATTTTAGATTTGAGTGTACTGTGAGATAACAAAGGTTGAGAAACACAGACGAAGAAGGGGGGGAGAGAAGAAAAATTATCTTTTGTCTAAAGAGTACATTATTCAAATGATGGACACTATAAAATCTCAGGCATCACCATTCTACAATTTATTCATGTAACCAAAAACCACTTGTACCCCTAAATCTATTGACATAAAGGTTAAAAAATGAAGTAGAGGGAAGTTCTACAACCTGATAAAGGAAATTCATGTAGAACCTGTGGATATCATCATACTTGATATCTGAAGATTGAATCTTCCCCCTTGAGATCAGAAGAAAGACAAGGAAGCCTAATTTTGACACTCCTACTGACTACTGTACTGAAAGATTTAGCCAGAGAAACTAAGCAAAAAAGATAAATATTCATAAGCCTAAAAAAATTAAAATAATGATAAAAATTGGTCATATACAAACTTACATAATGTACTGAAAGGATCACACTGTACATAGTGTTTCTGTGGCTTTCTTACTATGCCAGGAAAGGTGAAAAAAGACTGAGGAACTGGCATATGTTATAGGAGACTAAAGAGACATGATAACTAAATTCAATATGGCATCCTGGACCAGATCCTGGACCATCAAAAGAACATTGATGGAACAGTTGGTGAAATTTAAATAAGATCTGTGATCTAGTTAAGATAATTGAATCACTTTTAAGGTCTTTGTTTAGATAATTGCGCTGGGTTGATATAATCTATTAACATTTGGGGGCATATAAGGGTTATATATTGGGAATATAGAGGTTATCTGCAAAATTTTTGCAAGATTTTGAAGTCTGAAATTATTTAAACTTAATGTTAAAATTACACACATAAAAGAAATAGATATCTCTTGGGACTACTAATTGTATGCAGAATTCATCTTAAGAAACCAAAATTAAAGCAAATAAACACAAGTTGACACCAGAGAGACAAATATATGTCAACATAATCACTGAAATTACTTCACTATGTATATTCTCATATTTATTTTCACATGGTAGAATCTTTACTCTTTATACATTCCACTTAAGATTCCTTCTGTTTCGGTATAATTTTATTCCAAGACTCATTTGGCATCAGGAGTCCTGAACCTTTGTGATAAGCCCAATTGAAGTACTATAAACTGTTTTAATTAAAAGTTGTTTTTAGAAAAATAAAATTAAGCTTTTACTGTTGCAGCCTAATCAAACCTTTGAGTGTCTTGTGTTTGCATGAATCTATAGTTCTAGTTAAGGCAATTCAATAAATGGGGTTCATAAAACGGTAGAAGTAAACCATTACTTGTTATTAGAGAAGTCACACGGACTTCTGTCACCCCCAAAATCAACAGAAGAAAACTCTGACAAGACCTTATAAACCTAACCAAGAATGTAAGAGTATTAAAAAAAAAACTGAGAAAGAGGCAGTGGATATAAAGAACAGAAAGTTTTGGAACCAGGCCTTGTACAGATTTAAGCTCTATATCATAAGGATACTAGAGCTCTGGCAGAGAGTATTCAACAGAGGAATCATAATATTAAATTTACGGTACCTTTGGAAGTGCTGATAAAATAATGAATAAAAACAAACCTGCCTTCCAGAGGTTGTGATGCATTGAAATACTCCTACAAGCCATCACAAGTCTCAGGATTTTAGAAGATGATGCTGGTGACAGTCTCAACTCCCAGACATGAATCTGGGGACATGGATTTTGGTCCATGATCTTGGTCCATGAATCTGGTGACAAAGTGAAACTGGGCATGAGAGATCCACCACCACTGCTGCAGATTTTAATCACCTGCATCCTTGAAGATGATGTTCAGAAACTCACTTGTTACCATGAATAACTCTGTCTGAATTGTCACCGGAAAACAATCATCTCTTGTCCTCTTCTGCCTTCCAAATCTGTACGAGTGCTTCTCCTGTGAAGTCTCCAGTTAGTTATAAAGCATGGAAGGGGATTCTAGAAAATATAGTTCCCAGACTCTCATCACTGATGCAGATGACAAATGAAAACAGGTAAACAAAAATTTGTGAATGTTGCTATGTATGATCCACTTATTTATGATGAAATATTCTAATTATTATTTATTTAATTGTTTATTACAGTGAATCATGACTCAGTTTGATAAACACCAACAAAATGAGTTAAATTATCTGATTATGCAAAACAAAATTTTCAGTGTGACTTTATATGTATTTTATATTTACCTTCTAAAAACTCCTATGAAATGAGACTAATCTTGGTTTTCTTTTGTCCACCCCCCACTATAGCTTTGTACACACAGCTACCTATACACATAGAAATACTAAGAAAAAAAGACTAAATAAATCAATTTTGCTCTCAACCCCCCCAAAAGAGATTTTGCTTTTCTCTTTGTTTGTAAATCAATTAAAGAATGGGAAATATGTGGCTGTGGCTGTGATATCAATGAAAACACCACTTGATCCTAAAGCAATTACTTAAATGGAGTTCATAAAATGGTAGAAGTAAACACAAACGCAAGCCTTCTCCATCACATTCAAGATAGGAATTTAGTTTAAATTGAAACTGAAGGAACTTGCATTACAGAACTCTTGCAAAGTTTCTCACATGATTTTCAATAATAATTTTAAATAAAATAAAAACAAGGGCTTCTACAGAAATTTTTATCACAAATTAGGGAGTAAATTTAGTAGTGTGATTATGGAACCATGGTTATAGTTGCTCTATTGGTCAGCAGGAGAACTCCATGAAGCATTTTTCTATTTTGAATTTGAAGTTAACAGGTCAGATGACTTCATCCTATTAAGTTACTTGCTATGCATTTCTGCATAAGCTGAAAAAAATTTTTGACTTGAACACATGTGACCATACACATTGAAGCAAAAAAAGCAGACTTTGAGTTGCAGATACCCAAACTCAGACCAAATATCACCATTTTATTTAAGGTTTATTGTGTCAGGCTTTGTCCTATAAACTTCTGAATAACAGTATTTTTAATGCAATAACAAAAACATGGCCATATTTTAACAGTTCAATGGAAAGGGAAAGCTGAGTTAATTTTACAGGTAGATTTTACCAAGGAAAGAGTAACATATTTCCACTGATGCTCTGGATGTTACTGACATCCAATCAAATTCATGCTTTTAGATTTCCATGGGCTTATTTCTACTCAAGCAACATATACAGTTTTTTGTCTGGGGCATCTCCCAGAATAAAGCATAAGGCAGTTCATTCTTCAGTCTTTTGTTATTTTTTTTACTCTGTTACCTACCTGAGGAAACTGCGCTAAGTTTCTAAGACAATAAAATATCAAGTTTTTTAACCTGGCTTTAAAAAGTAGATTAAAGTACAAGAATTTAAGAAATAGTTTACCATTACTTTCAGTTAACATAAATTTCTGTGGATTAAACTATATTATAATCATTATATAAATTCAAACTGTCATTTTGTATGCTTATTTCTAAGAACAATGGGACTTTTCTTAATATTCTTAATTAATAGTAATCAACATTACTAAGCAATCACTGTGTTCTGGGGAATGTATCATGAGGCATATCACTTGAATTATTTCATTAATAAAACTATTCTATGACTCTTGTTTACAAATATTATAACTGAGACACAGGAAAGTATATATCTGTTAAGCTTTGATAACTCACTTTCCGAAAAAGACTATCAGAGAAACTGTTGATCAATGAAAATAAGGTCAATTAAAATGATCCTCCAAGGTAAGAAGACAACACTGACAGAGTTTCAGGGTATTAGAAGGTCCAGAAAATAATGTATAATGGGATTTGTATCTGAGATTCCTTATGGAACTGATTTTAAGGTAAGTATTTAAAAAGGAGAAGCTGATTATAACAGGGCAGTATTTGTAATACAATACTTTGGTGGACAAAGCAAAGTGAAGACTAGAAATGCATATAGTAAGTAAATTGTTCTGTGAAAAATAAGTTGTTTGCCCAGATGAGTAAACTGTTCAGATAAACTATTTTGCAGTTAAGCTATTTATGGGTTTAAAATACTCTCCTCTTGAGCAAGAAACAGCTGGAAAAAAAGTGTTGGTCTTTGTTCCTAGCCCTGATATTAAATCTACCCAGCCCCAGCTTAACACCACACAATAGGTGTTACTATTCAGTTTAATTAAGTCCCACTTATTTATTTTTGTTGTTGTTGCAATTGCCAAAGTTGTCTTATACATAGAATCGTTCTCCAGGCTGATATCTTCAAGTGTTTTCCCCACACTTTCTTTAAGAATTTTTATTGTTTCATGCCCCAGATTTAAATCTTTTATCTATCTTGAATCAATTTCTGTTAAGTGGTGAAAGGTGTGGGTCCAATTTCAATCTTTTACATGTGGTTATCCAGTTTTCCCAGCACCATTCATTGAATAGGAAGTATTTTCCCAGTGTATGTTCTTGTTTGGTTTATCAAAGGTCAGGTAGCTGTTAGATGTTAGTTTCATCTTATGGTTTTCTATTTGGTTCCAAATGTCAATGTTTCTATTTTTGTACCAATACCATGCTGTTTTGATCACTATGGCCTTGTAGTATAGCTAAAAGTCTGGTAATGTGATACCCCTGGCTTTGTTTTTATTACTAAGAATTGCCTTGGCTATATGGGGTTTTTTTTCTGGTTCCATCTAAAATGAAGAATTATTTTTTCTAAAACTTGAAAGTATGATATTGGTATTTTAATGGGGATTGCATTGAATCTGTAGATTGCTTTGGGAAGTATAGACATTTTAACAAAGTTGATTTTTCCCAGCCATGAACATGGTATGTCTTCCATTTGTTAATATCTTCTGCTATTTCTTTTGTTAGGGTTTCAGAATTTTCTTTATAGAGTTCCTTCACTTCTTTTGTTAGGTATATGGCTAGATAATTCTTTCTGTTTGTCTTTTTCTTTCTTTCTTTCTTTGTTTTTTTTTTTTTTGAAGCTACTGTAAGGGGAATTGTGTCCTTGATTAGCTTTTCAACTTGGCTGTTGTCAGACAAAAGCTTGATAACTAGGATCTATAGAAAACTGAAATTAATCAACACAAAAGACCCAACAATTCCATATATCATTGGGCAGGAGACATGCATAGACCCTTCTCTAAAGAAGACAGATGAATGGCTAACAAACATGCAAAAATGCTCATCATCCCTAATCATTAGAGAAATGTGAGTCAAAACCACCCCCCAAGATATCATCAAACCCCAGTGAGAATGACCCACTTCACAAAGTCTCACAAAGTCTTCTCAAAGCTGCAAATGCTAGCATGGATGTGGAGAGAAGGAAACACTTTTACACTGCTGGTGGGACTGCAAACTAATACAACCATTTTGGAAGGAAGTATGGAGTGTCCTCAGAGAACTCAAATTAGACCTCCCATTTGATCTGTCAATTCCATTACTAGGCATCTACCCAGAATAAAAAGATCCTTTTATCACAAGGACATTTTCACTAGACTGTCTTTTGCAGCTTAATTTACAATCACCAAAGTATGGAAACAGCCTAGCCTAAATGCCCACCAACCCAGGAATGGATTAACAAGTTGTGGTATATGTATACCATGGAATACTATTTAGCCACTAAAAAAGATGGTGGCTTTACATCTTTTGTATTAACCTGGATGGAAGTGGAACACATTATTCTTAGTAAAGCATCACAAAAATGGAGAAGCAAGAATCCTATGTACTCAATTCTGATATGAGGACAATTAATGATTTAGTACATGATGTGGACAGAGGGAAGGGGAGAGCAGAGAGAGAGAAGGAGAGAGGCAGTAGGGGGATGATGGTCAGTGACACACCTTTTGGGGTGAGACACAATTATAAGAGACACTTTACCTAACAAATGCAATCAATGTAATCTGGTTCTTTGTTCCCTCAATGAATGCCCAACAATTAAAAAAAATGAAAAAAATAAAAGAAAAAATTTGGCTGTATAAAAGATAAGTCACAGACTAGGTCTTGAAATATACTAATGTTGCATGACCTGAAACACGAGGAGACAGCAGCTTTGCCTCGGGTGCAAGCTCACTTCTGTAATGTGAAAAGGTGCAAAAATTAGGCTACATCTCAAGATTGACATGCAGCAAAAATCTTCATTTCTGGCCACCTTTTATACAGTGGTGGTCACGTACACACCTAATCAATGATCTAAAACATTTAACACTATCTAACTTCTTCTATTTAATTCTAAACCTAAGTGCCAGACATCAAGTATGCACAACAACAAATGTTTTTCTGCTTTACATTCTCTCTAAAACTTTCATCATCCTTTTGTGTAAAATATCTAAAAAAATCTAAAGCTGCAGGGGAACTTATTCTTTAAGTTAGCCTCCAATGGATTTTATGACTCTGTTTTTCACAGTGCTGAGACCTTTAGGCTGTTAAAACAATGTGTATTTAACACTTGTCAACCTCTGGGCTGTATCACCAAGTGGAGGGGGGCCGGGTCTCAACCTCTGACCCTCTTGGGTTTGAGGGCTGCATGACTTCAGAGTTTCTGTTTTGGGGTTTTTACCTCCAATAAACAGCCTCTGTGTATGCCTCAGGGCAGTTCAGCTCTCTAGCTTTTTCTGCGTTAGCAAAAGTCATGTTAACCCATTCTTTTCCAGTCTTAATGGCGCACATATAAGGGTATTTTTACCCCACATACAAAGAACTTCGATAGGTCACCAGTCTAATACTAGATTACAGCCAATATATATCTGGAATAATAGGAGAATGATAAACATTCAGCAATGACCATGTCTCTGCTGTATTCACACAATATACTTTTTGTAATCTACATGATATAAGTAAATACTATCAGTCATTTTTCTTGGGGGGCATTTTTCTTGTATGAAGGCAATTATAAAATCCTTATAACTGATATTGTTAGACATTTCATGTAAAAAAAAATCATGAAAACATAAGTAGTATTTTGGAGAATATAAAACTTGCACAGCTACACTTCCCTGTAAGATAGGTTCCTACAGACATATAAATAGGTGTTAACTTGTCATGGATAAATTCAACCACAAGTCTATTCAACCAATCAAAACTCAGTGATTCTTTGATCTCTTGCCAATAATAAAACTGTGTTTAAACCTAGTAGTGTCAGATACTCTTCTTCCAAAATGTTATCTACCTTTGAGCAAGGCTATTCCAGACTTTACAGCTTTTTTTTTTAATTGAATCATAGCTGTGTACATTAGTTCAATCATGGGGTACAGTGTGTGGGCCTCACATACAATCTGAAATATTTTCATCCACCTGTTTGATATAACACTCATGAGATTTTCTCTTTTACTGTGTGAAAACATTTTTGTTCTGCATTTATTGACATAACTAAGTTAATTTCAATGCTTTGCCTGTACCCCAGCCCCGTGTTCCTCCCTGGGGTAGCCTGACAGCTGTCAGCTTACTTCTCTCCCTCTGAGCTGCTGCTTCCCTGTGTACTGTTCCAGTTCTGTACCATGTCTAACCAGACAAAAAATCCACAAACTTTTCATCTTCATTGGTCTCTGAAAACAAATCAATCATATA
>CAUYRH010038125.1:0-16775 GCA_963574655.1 Perodicticus potto | reverse complement strand
GGCATCACAGCTCACAGCAACCTCCAATTCCTGGGCTCAAGCGAGTCTCCTGCCTCAGCCTCCCAAGTAGCTGGGACTACAGGCGCCCGCCACAACGCCCGGCCATTTTTTGGTTGCAGCCGTCATTGTTGTTTGGCGGGCCCAGGCTGGATTCGAACCCACCAGCTCAGGTATACGTGGCTGGCGCCTTAGCCTGTTGAGCCACAGGCGCCGAGCCGAAGCATCAGAATCTTGTGTGCTGGTAGTGGAAGCAGGGATCGAGGCTTCCAGATCTCACATGAATCCCACTGCATTCTCTTGCCCTCTCTGGAGTCTCTCTCTAGAATCTCCTTGAGACCAGGCAGTCAAGTTTTTGGTGCTCATATTTTCTATTCTTTATCTTCCCTCCTGCTGTCATTTTCAGCCTAGCACTCAATCTTTCATGGTCAGATTTATTCCACAGATACTTCTGCCTTCGACAGCACGGTAATGGAGTTTCCCTATGAGGTGAGGTGGGGCATTTTGCTGCTGTAACAGTTAGGCCAAAGGAAGTTGTCGTGTCCTCTTCCCACCCCAACCCCTGTGATTTCTATTAGACTGTGAACTCCTTTCTGCACAGGCCCTGTCTTCCCTCTCTGTGTCTTTGCCACAGAGTAGGTGCATAGCAAGTATTGAATAAGTTCAAGGAAAGTATGCCCATAAGCTGACTAGGTTAGGGAGAAATTGTGAGAATGTGGTGATCGAATAGATAAGTGTGGAACATTGTATAGGTGGTTATTATTATTGCTATTGCCAGTGGCTAACAGATGTCTTGCCTGCTCCTTTAGGACTCCTGGCTAGACCCAAAGGATCCAGATGTGCTGGGGAGGGTGATGATGTTGGCAAAAATGGATCCAGATGGTGCTGGCTGGTGTTAAGACGACTGTGAAAGGAAGAGGATTGGGAAAAGAGCCATTTCCTGTGTTTGAGGGAGGATAGCAGACAAGGAAAATCAAGAGAGCCAAGATGGACATGCTCAGGAGGAAAGTCAGGAGACCCAAGTCGCTTTCAATCCACCTCATTGTGTGACCTTAGGCTTCCCCTCAAGGTCTCTGTGTCCCCATCTCTATGAGGAGAGGATTGGTGATCCATAAGGCCTCTTCTGATTCTGACATTCTGTCAATTAGATTTTGTTAAATAAAAATAGGAAAATTGGGCAGAACCTGTAGCTCAGCGAGTAGGGCGCTGGCCCCATATACCGTGGGTGGCAGATTCAAACCCGGCCCTGGCCAAACTGCAAAACAAAAAAACAGCCAGGCATTGTGGCGGGCACCTGTAGTCCCAGCTACTCCAGAGGCTGAGGCAAGAGAATCGCCTAAGCCCAGGAGTTGGAGGTTGCTGTGAGCTGTGTGATGCCACAGCACTCTACCAAGAGCGATAAAGTGAGACTCTGTCTCTACCAAAAAAAAATAGCCAGGCGTTGTGGCTGATGCTTATAGCCCCAGCTACTCGGGAGGCTGAGGCAAGAGAATCACTTAAGCCCAAGAGTTTGAGGTTGCTGTGAGCTGTGATGCCATAGCACTCTACTGGGAGTGACAGAATGAGACTGTCTCAAAAAAAAAAAAAGAAAGAAAGAAAAATAGGAAAATTGTTATTACTCTTAATATTATTTATGAAGTACCAGACCATTAACCATCTCAGGTAATCATCATAACAAATTACATCTATTTGGAAGATGAGATTGAGGCTTAGAGAGATTAAGTGACTTTCCCATGACTACACAGCTAAAAGTGGCAGGACTGTTACCTGATACCAAGTCTCCCCAACCCAAAAAGCAAGCTCTTCCAAAGGTTTCACTGTCTCCTCATACATACCTTGTTGTCTCTGTGAGTTGTGAACACACTTGCAGGCTCAAATAGGGGTTTGGAGAAGGGAGAGCAATGAAGAAATCATGGTGGGAGATCAGGCATTTCCCCCAAGTGTTTGCTGCAGAGGACTTGCTGGGTGGGAGATTGTGTGAGTCAGGACAGGAAAGGGAGAATTTTCCTTTCACCAGGAGTCCTACTTTGCTGTTGGCTGGATGGGTGCCCACTTACCTTGGAGAATGGCTAGGTCTGAATGACGTTTATGACAGACATGTTTTTGAGTGCTTCGTATGTTGTACTCTGTTTTACATAGTTTCAATGATTTATTGCTCAGACCATCCCATTATGTAGGCACTACATATAATTTTACCCATTTTACAAATGAGAAAGCCAAAGCAGAGAGGCAGAGGGTCTTGCCCAGGGTTGTTCAGCTAATGTGTTATAGAACCTGAAGAATATTTAGTTGGAAGTGCACTGGACTGGGAGTCAAATGGGTTGCTTTTAGTCTGAGCCTCCATTAACCAACTAATCTTGGGTAAGCCAGTTTCCCTCTGAGAGTTAGTATTCCCATCCCTCAGATGGAGTGGATGCATCTACAGGCTATAAAAGGCCTAAATGCAACCTTGTTCCAGTATCAGGGGTGGAGGGAATTCCTGTCTTGTTAAACATTGATGACCATTTGTTATGATTTATTAGCTAGGCCCTGGGCATATAGCAAAGAGTGAGAAGCGATCCCTAGTTTCAGGAAGCTCATGTCTAACAGAGACCTAAACATGTAGATATGAAGAGCCATCTAGAAGCTATGAAGCACACTGATGTGGGTATAATGTGGGGGACAGAAGGACATGGTCTCTTCTACTGAGTGGGTCAGGAAGACTTTGAAAAGAGATGCCATTGTCATCATCTTATTTTCTACAGTGAGTTTGTGATGATGATGATGATAATAGAGTCCTACCCAGCTTGGGACACTTCTGGTTCTAGAGATCCCTTGGCTTGTCCTTCTCAACCTAGAAGGTGGCCACATTCTGAGGAATCATCCAGGCTTATTCTATGGCACAGTTCCAGTTGAACTGTCCATTTTTTCCTAGATGAACCAAAGCCTTTCTTTTCTTTAGAGGCTTCTAGAATCAGGACTCTGAAATTCCTCTTGGAAAGCCTGTCTAGTGCCTATAACAATTCAGTAGGCTTGGAGAATTCTTCTTTATTCCCCGCATTCTACCTGCCTAGAGGAGCACCTAATGCCTGAGAGGTAAGGCATCTGCCTAAGGTTGCTCAGCAGGGCTGAGTCCGTAACTCTGGCCTAATGGGGACTACATTTCTGAGCCACTTGGGGTCCCTGTACACATAAGCCACCATGGGCCGGAGGGGCCGTTTTTTCATTAGAGGGACAGTTAGCACTAAGTGAAGGTTTGAAGCAGATATTATAAGGCTTGAGCTGAGGGCCTTTGGAGAGGCAGAGGCCCATGTTCTCCAGGCTGCTTTGCATCTCTTAATGGACAGATATTTATGAAGTGTTTGTCACATGCTCAGCACTGTCCTCTAAATTGATGAGCTAAGCCAACCAAAAAGAAGTGTTTGGGAAGCAGCCTGGTGCAGTGGAAAGAGCCAGCACTGAGGAGTCAGGTCCAGCCTCTGCCACTGACTCACTGGGTACCCTGAGGTCAGGTCCTTTGGTTTTCCTCACTTGCAAAATGAGAGTCAGAGGTGGTGATCTCTGAGAACCCTTCAAGCTCTGACTGACTAACAATTCAGCAACTCTTTCTTCTGTTCTGTAACCACTTTAAGGGGGTACAGGATGGGTAGGATACAGATAACTGTAACTTGAGGAAGAATAAGATAAATATAACAAGAGGCACGAACAAATGCTCTGTGGATTTGCTGGAGGGAGAGAGCTTGGGAAAGGCTCAGTTCAAAAGCTACCTCTTCAAAGATAGAATGATGCAGATACAGATAGATGGAGTTGTATGTTTTTTGATTTGAGGGGTTCTTGTTTTGTTTTGTTTTAGCCAGGAGGAGCAGCAGAAGTGTGCTGTCATACAGGGACAAGAAGGCAGTATTGCAGAACAGGGGTTCCTGGGCTTAGTTTTCACAAAGATCATGGCATTTGGGAATCAATCCTAGGTTGGCCAGCTTTTTATGTTGCCAGATAATGACATTTGACTGACACTTCAGTTCTATGTACTATCACTATCATATATTAAGAGAAAGAGGATTTTAATACCTCTGTCCTCAAAATAAGATAGCCATATTAGGCTTGGCACCTATAGCTCAGCTGCTATGGTGCCAGCAGCATACACTGGAGCTGGCAGGTTTGAACCCAGCCTGGACCTCCAAACAACAATGACAACTATAACAACAAAATAGCCAGGCATTGTGGCAGGTGCGTGTAGTCCCAGCTACTTGGGAGGCTGAGGCAAGAGAATCGCTTAAGTACAAGAGTTTGAGGTTGCTGTGAACTGTGACACTACGACACTCTACCTAGGGCAACATAGTAAAACAAAAACAAAAAAGATAGCCATATTATCAGAAAAAAGACACCCTTTCAAATTGAGTATATTTTGCTTTATTAAAACCTCACTGCATTGTCCCTATTTTACTCATTTTGCCACAGACTGGTGTTCCTGTGTTTGGCTCTGAAGTCAGGCTGCTGGAATTTGAATCTTAGCCAAGTTACTTTTTCTCTCAGAACATGTGTTTCCTCATCTGTAAAATGAGATATTGATGCTGGCTGTCTCCTAAGACTTTGGGAAGTCCATATGCCAAAATAAAACATGTAAAGTAAGGGATGTCAAATGCACTTGTCTACAAAGGTAAAACAGGTCTGTTGGGCTGTTTGGAGAGTGTAGCAAATTGGAAAGTGCTTGCTTGAAACATGCAGCTGCTATCCTGCTCCTACCATTCTTTCCTCCAAGAATCTGGGCCCAGTACTTTTTTTTTTAGTGTACAAGACAGAAATCTGTGTATTTGTGGCATTTCCTAATTTTTAAAATGTGGCCAACTAGGCAACATTTTTAAATGCACATATTAAAATGTGTCTATGGCAGATCATCAGTTTGGGACCTCTGATGTAGAGCTCTAGATGTTGGGCGCACAGCGCTCAGTAATTGCTGGCTGGTCTATAGATGGGGGAAGAAAAGGGAAACAAGGCTGGAAAGGCAGGACCAGGTCAGAGAATGTCTTGTTTGCAAGGCTGTGGAGTTTAGCCTTACTTTGGCAGCTTGTGATCTTTTGCCTCTCAGCCCCCAGCTTCAAAGGCCCTAATTGTGCCCCTTCCCTTTTGGCAGCACTGTTAGGATTGAGTCTCTAGGGACTGAGGCCTCCAGACACCTCTGTACCCCCTTAAAGCTGGCCTGAGCCAGACCTCCCTACACAGCATCTCTGAAAGTTTGGTTGGCAGTCCCAGAAGAGGGAACTTGGCTGGTGGCCTGGGAAGCCTGGCACAGGAACCACCTTTGAGAGACACGCATGAAGAGAGGCTCTGGTGGCTCCTGAGATCCTCACGGGGAGGGGAAGTTCCTGTTCTTTGGAAGCCACTCTGGCCTTGCAGCTAAGGTTCTGCTGCCTTCTCCTTGGGCTGTGATGTGGTCTGGACAGCAGGCAGCCTCTCCATATACAGCTTGACCACATAGTTCCAGAGAGGGAAAGTTGTGGTCTGGTAGCAGGGGAAGCCTGGAGTATTCTTAGAGAAGGACCTCAGAGAAGCTCCTAAGTCGGAGGAAGAACCCCACAGACAGGGCCTTTTGGGATTCAGATTAAAGCCACTGATGACAGTTTACATTTTTGTTAATCAAATATCAGGCACTCAACTTGATAAGGTTTTATTCTGGTCACTGTGAAGGAATGCAAAGTATTTATGTTCATTCATTCAACCGTATTAGTGTCTACTTTGTACTCAGGCACCAAAACGTGATTCCTACCTTGAAGGAAATGTATAGCCCTTTATGGAGGAATATACATGAATGGTGATGAGGGCCTGACACACAGAAGTATTAATAACAGCTGCCATTTAACCGCATGCCTCCTGAGTATTAGGTGCTAGCCATCATAGCTCCTGTTTTAGAGGCTGGATGTGAGAATTAAACGAATCTCCCTCTAAGGCCCTCAGCACCTTGCCTGCAACACAGTGATATAGCTGCATTATTGGTAGCCTGGGTCTGTGTTACTGGCAGATCCCGAAGAAAGGCAAAATACAGATGGGACAGAGAGAAAAAGAAGCAGCCAAAAAATTCAGACCCACTTAGCATATGTTATCTTCATTTTAAAGATGAGGACAGTGAGATTCAGAGAGGGGAAGAGATTTGCTCAAGGTCACACAGCTGCTGTATAGCAGAGCTTACACTTAGATGCTGCTTTGTTTGGAATCAAAGCTACATTCTTTCCTCTAAGCCACACTGCCTCTAAATAAGTGATTTGTGAACAACAAAATAAAACCATCATTTGTTGAACACATACATCAGGTGAGTCGCAGTGCTACTTGGTGAGGTAGGGAGTTTTATAGTTGAGGAAACTGGGACTACTAGAAAGAAGAAACTGGCCCAAAGTTAGCTAGCCAGAGTGGTGGGATCAGAACACCAAGCCAAGTGTACTAGATGTGCTTTCACACTCTAGTGACAGAGAGGCAGTCTTCACTGGTAAAGATAATTGTAGGTATTCAAAGTATAGTCACTGGAAAGAATGAGCTTCCACATGTCCTGAGGATCACATTCCAGATCAGTGCAAGTGCCAGCAAGGGAGGCACATTTTGGCTCAGTTCAAGAGAGAGTATTCTAAAATTTTAAAAGTCTAGTAACAAAACTGTGTGTCTTTTGAGCAAGTGCCTCATCTCTGGTATGCTCACCTAGGCCTGGATGTTCTAAGAGGAGTTCCAACAGTTGCCATCCAAAAGATCTAGAAATCTAGAATAGGGGTGATCACAGGTGATGCAAGCCGTGGGTGCCACTTGTACTTCCTAGCAAAAGAGTAGCTATAGATCGGAACTGTCTGGGAAGATTTTATGGAGGAGGAGGAGAAGGAAATAGAGCAGGATCTAAAGAGCTGGCAGAATACGGGCTGGGGGATGGGAGAAGAGGAGGATTGTATTTCAGGTAGTGAACCCACCTAGGACTGGGCCATAGGTCTAGGTCCCCTCAGCAAAGGTAGCTCCCTGTTTTCTCTGGCTATTTAAATAGTGGAAACAGGCTGGGCATGATCAGTCACATCTGTAATTCCAGCACTGTGGGAGGTGAGGCAGGACAACTGCTTGAGGCCAGGAGTTCAAGACCAGCCTAAGCAACATAGTGAGACCCCATCCTTACAAAAATAAAAAAATTAGCTGGCATGGTGGCAGCTGCCTATAGTCTCACCTACTTGAGAGGCTGAAGCAGGAGACAGGAGTATCACTTAAATCCAGGAGTTCAAGTTTGCAGTAAGGTAGTATCACACCACTGCACTTCCACTTGGGCAACAGAGTGAGACCCTGTCTCAAAAAAAAAAAGTGATGGAAATGGAGGCACACTAAATCCTGGGTCTTTCCTAAAGCCCAGTAGGTGACTAGTCTGGCTGTACTTCCCCAGCTTATTTTCCACACATCCCCACCTCTCTGCATTGTATCATTTACTTCTCTTTCAGAAGTAGCAGACTTAGGACACTGAGCTCGAGTAGGAGAAAGTTGTGCTAAGCATCACCTCGGCAGTGAGATGAAGGTCATGGGGCAGCTTAAGGCATCCAACAACAGACTCCATCCTCACATTTGGGACAGCAGAGTCAGAGGGGCAGGGCCATACCTCCATCCACTTAAGTGGCTGGACATCCTGGGAGCCACTTGCTGCTCAGAGGGAGCACTGGCTTCAGAGTCAGGCCTGGTTTAGTTCTAGTTCTGCCACTTGTTAACTTGGGACTTCAGACAAATTATGTTACCTCCTGGGCTATTTTCCCATCTACTAAAGAGAAATCGATTATTCCTGCCTGAGAGGAGATGGCATGATCCCTTGAGAACCTTTGTGGGAAAGGGCCTGGTATGCAGCAGACTTTCCCATAAACACTGCCTCCTCCTGTCTGTGGGCCTCAACTGCTTCTCTGCCCCTCTAAGTCCCACCCCTTGTCTCACATAGTGATAACATGCCAGGCACAGGGATATGTGACCTTATAGCATCCTCCTGACACATGTGGGCCTGAGACATAGAAGTATTAATAACAGCTGCAATTTGAGGAAAGCACTACTATAGGAAAGGAAACCGAGCTATAGGAAATTTAAGCAACTTATCCAAGGTCTCACAGCTCTGGCATGGTAGCTAAGCTACCAAATATCTGATATCAGAGTGCGAATTCTCCCCACCCTTCATTTTGTCCCTTTGCTTTCTCATCCTATTCCTTTCCCTATGTCTGTTCTCTTAGGCCTATGAATGTCTATTATTCCCTCCTCAATTCTTAGCTGGGCCCTTAAGAGCAGAGTTGTTTGTTCTGGGCCTCATTGGAGTGAGCTGGCCTAAGAGGTTGACAAGGACATTTTGATGCTTTATTCCCAAGTGTCCCTGAGTGACCCTTGGATTTGTTCTATCCCAAGTCAGCAGCATTCCTTCCATGCTGTTTCTTTCCATCTTAATTATTTTTATTTACCCTTTACCCTCTGCCTAAAATTTCCTTTCTACTACTATTGCTGTCTCTCCATATTCAGATCTGTCTCAAGGCTCAGCTCAAACACCACCTTTCAGTGATCACTCTTCCAATTCCTACAGATCCTTCACAGCACCCCAAGCTCTTAGTCACCACACTCTGTGCTCTGTGAGGATGGAGAGCACCTAACCCCTCCACACCTGTCTTCTGACCCACAGAGACAACCTTCCCTGGGTGGCACCAAGGGTCCAGATTAAAGCTGTAGGACAACTTAATCCATCTCTGTTCTGTGACTTCCTTCTGGAGAGCCCTTTCCCACTTCGCCAGGGTGGAGCTGCCCACTCTGGGGGCTGCATGTCAGAGAGAGGATGGGCCTCAGAGTTTGTTAGGACTGACGGGAGATCAGTGTTGTAAGGAGTCCCAGAGGTCAGCCATCCAGATGAAAAAGACCAGGATTCAAGCCTGAACAAAATCAAACCCCTTGCCTGCTTTGAGTGGTCAGGAACAGAGAGCACAAACTGGTGTTGGATGTGGTTAAACTGTCATTTCAGTCTTTACCATGGACTTTATCACCTCGTTAGCAAAAATGGGCACCAAATCACAATCCAAGTCTCAGAAGCAAAGCTTCCATCCTTCTATCCATAATTAGAAAGAAAGAACTTTATAATTTCCCTGGTTTCCCAAAGATCTGATGGATCAGTTGCTGGTGAGAGCCCTCCTCGCTGGAGGTGCTCAAACTGGGTCTGACTGACTACAGAACAGGAATGTTATTCAGAGAAATGGAACTTCAGTCAGAAGGATGTTGGACTTTGAAGTTTCAAATTCCTTCCTGCCCTGGATTTCTAGGTTCTGTGAAGACTTGACTCAGATCTCATTTAGTCAATTATTAGAAATCAGTTGGGGTTCAACTTGGATGTCTGTTTAGCATGGATAAAAGAATATTCTGCCCAAGTTGTGAGCTAATTGAAGGCTTTCTCCCAAGAGGTGGCAAGGCTAGAAACAAACTCAGGTCCAAGAAGAAGGGCCCTAAGGGAGCCTGGGAAGGGAAACTGGCTGGGGCATGTGGCTAAATGTTTACGGTAAATTTGGGGAAGGCTACACCATGGCTGCTAGAATGAATTTCCAGGACAAGACTGTGTTTGATTTACCTCTGATTCCCAAGTGCCCAGCACAAGCTGGCATACAGGAAATACTCTGGAAAGATATGGAGTAATGATAAGTAGCTTTGGTGTCCCTATCAGATGGAATCCTGGGTTGAGACTCTGGAGGCTTCCCTAGAGGCCACGTGGCAGTTTCATACTCTGTGTGTGTGTGTATGTGCGCGCGCTTATGTGCACGCATGCCTAGCTTCTCACGACTCCTGCTTGCTGTTGCTCCTTTTCCTTCTTTTCCTCCACCTGCTCTAGGGACCTCCTGAGTTCTGCAGAGAGATTCTCTCTTCTGCTGGACCTTTTGCTGACAGGTGCTTTGATTACTGGGATTATTGGCAAAGAAAGGAATGGCACACAATAGATATTTGGTAAATATTGACTGAACAGCCATGCCAGAGCTGCCACACAGATAGGAAATGCTGTAATTAAGAAGGGAAGGAGCTTTGGGAGGTTTGTTCTCAATCTTGGAACTAGGTCATTTTAGAGCTAGGCCTCAGTTTACCCCCTTACCACATGGGGGTAAAGGTATTTGCCATAAAGCCAAATAGATAAAGAAAGATTATCTTGGATGATTTGTATGTCTGAGCTTGAATTCTGCCTTAAAGGTCTTGGCTAAGTACCAGTGGTTTTGTCAAGTAGAAAACTCAGCTTATGTGCACATGTTATGGGTGGGAGAATCAGTCCTCAACCCTTCAGGAAAGCAGTTGGCAGCACATTCATACATTTTGATCCTGTAAATCCACTACTGCGTATCTGGCCTGAAGAAATACAGAAAAATAATTATGTGCAGAAGATAACTATGGTAGCATTATTTTTGATAGTTAGAAAGTCTAATTATTCAACAGAGAGGGGAAGTTAAGTGAACCGTGGTAAAGCCATGAAATGGAATATTATGTATCCCATAAAATACTCCTTATAAAGAACATGCCATATGGGCAATTCTTATACCATGTTTTTAGAAGATATAAAGTGGTAATATTCCATGGTTATAACTATGTAAATGTAATACCCCAATGCCTCCTGAAAATATCAGGGCTTAGAAAAAAAAGTGAAAAGGGAAAACAATAAAATCATTCAGTGGTTTTTTTACGCCTGAGTGGCAAAACCAAGGGCTTTTAAAAAAAGAGTGTGTGCTACTTTTATAACTATATAACTACTTTTATCATTATATTTAAAACTTTATAATTATCCAGTTGGAGCTAAGGGAGCCTGTTATTGTTCGGTAACCTTTTTGGGATAAGTTATTCAGGTGTCTCAGGGACTTGGCTTATAAAATAAGGGGGAAATAATACTGAGCAGTTTGTGCCAGGCTCTTTGCATGCATCATCCAGTTAAATTTTCACAACTGAAACCTCATTTTATTTTATTTTATTTTATTTTATTTTTTTGAGACAGAGCCTCAAGCTGTCACCCTGGATGGAGTGCTGTGGCATCACAACTCACAACAACCTCCAATTCCTGGGCTCAAGTGAGTCTCCTGCGTCTGCCTCCCAAGTAGCTGGGACTACAGGCGCCCGCCACAACGCCCGGCCATTCCTTGGTTGCAGCTGTCATTGTTGCTTGGCGGGCCCAGGCTGGATTCGAACCCGCCAGCTCAGGTGTACGTGGCTGGCCCCCTAGCCCGTTGAGCCATAGGTGCCGAGCCTGAAACCTCATTTTATAGATTAAGTTAAAGCTCATGGTCAGCCATCTGCTAAGAACTAAGTTTTCAGCTTGGTCTGCTCTAGGACAGAGCCCCTGTTCTTTACACTGTATGTGGGACCCCTGTGATGCCTGCTCTGGGGAAACAGTGCAGGTGAGAGGGACACTTGAGAGTGCTGTGTCAACAGAGCCCATGTAGGCTAAGCCTTTCATCTGCGTTTATTTTACAGGGTGGCGGAATCAGTGTTTGCCAGCAGGTGGGAAGAAGAGAGCTTTTGGCTGACTGCAGTCAGAGCTAATGCTCTCTCCTTTACCTCTGTGGCCCCAGCAGGCTTTCCCTGAAAAAAGATTTCCCCCTCAGCCCAAGTCTTCTATTCTTCTTACTTGACAGCTGGGAACCAACCAAAAGAACATAGCAGAGTTGTGTTCTCAGCCTCCTGCTACAACCCAGTGTCATAAATTGAGCACTATAATCCTAGAGTTTGAGTCTCAGCCCTGCTACTAATTTATTTGGGGCTTTGGACAAGTGTGACCCATTCCCCAACCCTGACCTCAGTTCTGCTCCCTATAAAATGGGATTGGACTAGATGTAGAATATAAATGTCTTAACACAATAACTAAGAAAATGCTGTGAAGGCTATGTTGACCAGTTTGATGAAAATATTTCAAATTGTATATAAAACCAGCAAATTGTACCCCATGATTGCATTTATACACAGCTATGATTTAATTTTAAAAAGGAGGGGCTCGGCGCCTGTGGCTCAACGGGCTAAGGTGCCAGCCACGTACACTTGAGCTGGCGAGTTCGAATCCAGCCTGGGCCTATCAAACAACAATGGTGGCTGCAACCAAAAGATGGCGAGGCGTTGTGGTGGGCGCCTGTAGTCCCAGCTACTTGGGAGGCAGAGGCAGGAGACTCACTTGAGCCCAAGAATTGGAGGTTGCTGTGAGCTGTGATGCTATAGCACTCTACCCAGGGTGACAGCTTGAGGCTCTGTCTCAAAAAAAAAAAATATATATATATATATATATATATTTTTTTTTTTTTTAAGTGGGGGAGGGGATTGGACTATAGTAGAAATTCCAAACTGCAATGCCAGGAAGCTAACACATAAAACAGGCCAGGTATAAGAGCAAGAGCTCTAGTAAGAACTGTGGTAAAAAAAAAAAAAAAAAGAACCATTTCTGAGCCTCAGACAGTCATTGCTATGCAGAGATTCAGGCACAGAACTTTTCAGTTTTTAATTTGTTCAAGACAAGCCAGAAATCTGGATTTTAAAAAAAAATTAAAATTTAGAAATGTTGACTCAAAGTACACATGCAGGTAGGTCTACAAGCATGGTACGACCTATTGGCTGCCCGTTTAGGATCTCTGTAGTCACTGGCTCTGAGTACCTCTGACTCTGACCTTCTGGTACCTGGACTCTTGGTCTATAGGCACTGCTGAAGCCCAGTGCTAGGCAGAATAAGACCCAGGCCTGTGAGAGGAAAATCAGTGTGCTGAGAAGAAGGAAGAGGAAGCCCTAAGTTTGGGTCTTTTGGGCCCCATGCTCACTCCTGCCAAATATATAGCTTCCAAAGGCCTTGTCCCATTGCTAGAAAGTCTATCCCAGCTGAGACATGCACCATGTCACAGGAGCTTATGTGCTCAGCACTATGTGTGGCAGCACAACCTCCCTTCATTGTCATGACAGTGATTATCCTCTTGTACATATAAGGAAATTAGTCCTGTGCTGACTGACCCGAGGGCACACAACTCCTGGCTGCACTGGGACTTGAATCCAGCTCTTGAATATAGTCGTTACACCCCTTGAGAGACCAGCTGGTGCTGTTTATTCAGAGATGAATAAAACCCTTCCAGCTGGTAACTTAACAGGAGAGGCAAGAATAAACTAAATAGAATACTATATGTAGAAAGAATAATCATAATATAAACAAAGTGCCACACACCTGTTTTTACCCTTCGTTGACTTGCTAAGAAGCCTACACTTGGATTAGTGACATGGCCCAAGAGAGTGCAGATCCACTTAATCATTCAGCAGATATTTATTTGTTAAAGACTTATAGTGTAGTGGGCAGTGGTCTAGGTACTGGGGACTAAATAAAGAACAAAATGGTACATATTCTTACTTTCCTGGAGCTTATACTCTAAAGATAATAAATGAGATAAATACATAAATATGTTAGATGTTGCTAAGGACTGTGAAGAGAAAATAAAACAGAAGAAAGAAGAGTGTTGTGGGAGGAAGTGCTGTATTTCAAATAAAGGTGCCCTGAGGTGACATTGGAAGCAAGACATGAAATGGGAGAGAGAATACATGGACAGAGAACTGGGAGAAAAGCAGCCCAGGCAGAAGGAACAGCAGGCACAGAGACCCTGAGGAGGGAACATATAAGAAGGCAGGATGGCAGAGCAGAGATGAGGGGGAGTAGTGAGGCCAAAGAGATCAGAGATTGGGAAAAGGATATGCAGGACTTTTATATCAGTCAGAGTAAGGACTTTGGCTTCCAAGATGGAAGCCATTGGAGGGATTTTGAGTAGAGGGATACATGATCAGATTGATGTTCTAAAAGAAACCTTCTGGCTACTATGTAGAGACTGTAGGGGATAATGAGACTATTCCATCATCTAGGAAAGAGATCATAGTGGCTTAGACTGGGTGGGGGGAAGCACTGAAAGTGCTGAGAGGTATCAGATTCTGGGTGTCCCATACAGGGAAAGAAAGCTGGCAGGCTCTTCTGATAGATGTGTGAGAGAGAAATGGCTTAACCAATAGAATGATGGGCTTGCCATTAACTGAAATGAGGAAAGCTTTGGAAATTGAAGGAAAATCAGAATTATTATTTTTTTTTTAAGAGACACGTTCTCACTGTATTGCTCAGACTAGAGTGCAATGGTGCTATCATAGCTCACTGCAGCCTTGAACCCCTGGGCTCAAGCAATCCTCCCACCTTAGCTTCCCAAGTAGCTGAGACTACAAGTATACACTCATCATGCCTGGCTAATTTTTTTATTTTTTTATCTTTTTTTTTGTTTTTGTTTTTTTGTTTTTTATTCTTTGTAGAGATAGGGTTTCACTATGTTGCACAGGCTGGTCTCAAACTCCAGGCCTCTTACGATCCTCCCACCTCGACTTTCCAAAGCATTAGAATTATAGGCATGAGGCTCGGCGCCTGTGGCTCAACAGGCTAAGGCGCCAGCCACATACACCTGAGCTGGTGGGTTCGAATCCAGCCCAGGCCCGCCAAACAACAATGACAGCTGCAACCAAAAAAATAAAAAATAAAAATAAAGAATTATAGGCATGAGCCACCATGCCCAGCCCAGATCTTATTTCAAATATGTTAATTTTGAGATTAGGCCTAAGTGGCAATGTCCTGAAATTCTGTAGACATCTACTGGTTTGGAATTTTTTTTTTTTTTTGCCAGTATGCCTAAGAAAGTATAAAATGATCCTATAGTTAGGATCATTTCTCATATACAAATTATTATATTTCATATTAAGATTTGGACTGAGCTAAAAATATGGAAGAACAACATTAAGAGTAAGAATATATTTGGTGAATAAATAATTAATACTATTTGTGAATTAATTTCCCTGTGCCAGGTCCTTGCTAGGTACTTCTTTTTTTTTTGGAGACAGAGCCACAAGTTGTCACCCTGGATAGAGTGCTGTGACATCACAGTTCACAGCAACCTCCAATTCCTGGGCTCGAGCGAGTCTCTTGCCTCCACCTCCCAAGTAGCTGGGACCACAGGCGCCCGCCACAACGCCTGGCCATTTTTTGGTTGCAGCCGTCATTGTTGCTTGGTGGGCCCAGGCTGGATTAGAACCCGCCAGCTCAGGTGTACATGGCTGGTGCCTTAGCCCGTTGAGCCACAGGCGCCGAGCCCCTTGCTAGGTATTTCATATGCATTATTGCTAGTCGTGATCATACTCATGCACAACTATAATTAGTCCCATTTTAAAGATCAGGAGACTGAGGCTTAGAGAGGTAAAGTGGCATTCCCACTGTGATAAAGGTAGTGGGTGGTGGAGTTTGAAATTCAAACCCAGGCATATTAGATCCCCAAAGCATCATTTCTTTCTGTTAGGTTAGTTGGCCTCTATAGGTAATGGGTACAAACTCATTCTGAAACAAAGAGCTTTTAAAATAGGACATAAATGTTTTCAGAATGTCCTTTTTAAAGCATTTAAAAATGTTCACTTTGACTAAATTAAGAGGTGTGGCAGCTTTTCCAGGGAAGAAAGCCTTCTTGGGGATGGGGGTTATTAATCAAAGGCAAGCATGAGCCACACTTATTAAAGGCCCTGGATCTTATCAAAGAAAAATTCAGCATGACATGGGAAATGCCACTGGACATCAGCTGGATGGTGATCTGCTGATGAGGACAGTAGAGCAGCTAGAAGCTGAAGAAGGAGAAAGAAGCTGGGAGCAGAGGATGCTGCTGTAACGCTAATGTGAGATGGGCATGGCTCCTGGCCTAAAACAGACACAGTTGGGTGAGCTCGGCCCTGCATCTCATGTTAAGCCCCCAGGAGCTGCAAGAAGATAGATGAGACTTGGCTTCCAACAGGAGCATCATGCCAGGACCTGTTGGTGGGACTAGAACAAACTAGCCCACCTTTCAGCCTCAAGTCCCCTGCTTGTATAGCTCCCATTGTGGCCTTTGACAAGTCTTCACTTTTCTGCTTAGAAAATGTGGCAGTTGAACTAGATTGTCATGAAATGCCAGGAGAGACAGACCGCATGAATGAGCATGAGATAATGTGATTTTACGTTGTTTCCTGTTCTGGATTTCCAGAAAGATGGAAGCTCTCTGATCTCAGATTGGATAGGACTATTTTCATGGAAAGGGGCTGTGGTCTCAGGAAGATTAAATGACATTTCCACATCTCTTTAGTCCTTTGATCCTTGTAGTCCATGGGTCCTTTAATCTCACATGAGCAAAGCACAGCGCACACAGGGCAACTTGGGTGAGCTCTGAGGGCACCATCTTTCCTCTACCCTAGGACTCTTCTCACAGATTCCCAATAGATGGTATTCCTGCCCTGCACCCTATACCATTCAAAGCCAGCCTCTCTCCCTCCTTCCCTCCTTCCTTTCCTCACTTTCCTTCCTTCCTCATAATTTCACTCTATTACCTGGGCTAGAGTGCAGTGGCATTATCATAGCTCACTGCAGCCTCACACTCCTGGGCTCAAGCGAGCCTCCTGTCTCAGCCTCCCAAGTAGCTGGGACTACACCTAACTTATTTTTTAGTTTTTGTAAAAAGATCTCACTATTTGGCCCAGGATCAAAAATGGTTCTTTTAACATTCATTTTAGGGAAATCTCTCACAAAGAATTAATTTTCTTCCTAATCTCCCCTAGCAATGTGAACAGCAAAGCTGACCATACTTTTTTTTTTTTTTTTTTGGGGGGGGGGGGATTCATTGAGGGTACAAGAAACCATGTTACACTAGTTGCATTTGTTGGGTAAAGTCCCTCTTACAATCGAGTTTTGCCCCCAAAAGGTGTGGCACACACCAAGGCCCCAAGACCCCACCCCCCTCGCTCCTTCCCTC
>CAUYRH010038123.1:0-32096 GCA_963574655.1 Perodicticus potto | reverse complement strand
CTTATTTGCTATCCAGACTTAAATTCAACTTCTGACATCTCAGCCATTTGCTTATGCAAGGGATCTTGTGCTGTATCTACCTTGTCATTCCTTGGGGGAGTTGATCTACTCTGATTATTCATATTGCCAGAGTTTTTCTGTTGATTCCGCCTCGTAATTATTTGTCACTATTGCCAATGACTGTCCTCAGAGTTGGGGAGGTGTCTCTCCCAGATCAGACCCTGGCAGGATCACTCTGTTGTTACTGGATCTTTGTAGGGAGTGACCCTGTCTAGCTCTTCTGGGACTGCCCCACCCAGGGAGTTCTGGCTGCAAGAGCAGCTCTCGAGTGTGGCACGCCCAGATCAAGCAGCAGGGTGTGGGATGGGGCACCCCGTAGCCTCTGCAGAGGGAGCCCGTGCCTCCAGCAGCCTCTGCTGGGAGGAGGACTCTGGAGGGAGGGCACGGGTTGTGCAGCCTCCTAGGTTCCTGGGCAGGCAGGTGGGCCTGTGCGGAGGCAAAGAGGGTAGGGGAGGAGGCGGATTGTGTGGCTCCCAGAGTTCCTGGTCCAGGCAAACAGGCGGAGCCCTTGGCTGGTGTGGGAGGCAGTGGAAGGCCTGGCATGGGCATCCCAGCGGAGTCCTTGGCCACAGCAGGCCAGGCGGTTAGCAAAGGCCCAGCAGAGTCACTGGCTGCTATAAGCAGAGGCCGAGTCCCAGAGGGTGTGGATCAGAGCCACACGGATGTTGGCAGGCTGAGGCCGGGCAGGGCACAGATCACCCTGGGAGGGAGTCCCAGTGGACTTCCTGGCTGCTGTTGGCAGCAGGTCAAGGGCCAGCGGGGTGCCAATTGGGGCTGCGCAGTGGTCCCAGTGGTGTGGAATTCCTGGCCACTGTGGGCGGCAGGCCTTTGGCACCAATCAGAGCCAGGCGTGGGTCCTGGTGGGCTGCAGGCCGAGGCCTTGCCACGCACAGATCGCCCCAGGAGGGAGTCCCAGTGGACTTACTGGCTGCTGCTGGCAGCGGGTCAAGGCCCAGGGGGTGCCAATTGGGGCTACATGGGGGTCCTGTGGATTGGAGTTCCTGGCTGCTGTGGGCTGCAGGCCTGGGACACAGATGGGCAGGGGTCTCAGTGGGCGGTGGGCTCAGGCCTGGCAGGGCACAGATCAGCACCATGGGAGAGTCTCTGCGGACTTCCTGGGCATTCCTGGTGGTGGGCTAAGGCCTGGCGGGGTGCAAATCAGAGGGGCAGAAGTCCCGGCCGAGTTCCTGGCCGCTGCAGGTGGCAGGCTAAGGCCCAGTGGGGCACAGATTGGAGCTGTGTGGTGGTCCCAGCAGGGTCCCTGGCCTGGGGGCTGGCTGGGGCTCACCTGAGTCTCTTACCTGGCGGGCCATCTGTTCCAGCAGATTGGGAGAGTTGGCACTGCTCACGTCCTCCTCCCTCAGTTACCGCCGCGGTCAGGATTCTGCAAAAGGTACGGGGGGGGGTGGGTGTCCTGGAAGTTCAGAATGGTGTTAAACTTTAGTTCAGTTTTTCTGCCTGAAGCTAGATTTCTGGATGCAGCTTGCCTCAGAGGTGACCTGTGGCTATCACTTCTCTCTCTCTGGGCGTGGCTCTCAGTCTTCAGCTAAATTGGGCAGTTTCTGAAGGTAATCTTTCCTTTTGGACAGGAGCCTCTGTCAGAAGCTGTTTCCAGTCAGCCATCTTGCCCCTCCCTCCCTCCAAGTTTCATATTCTTAAAGAACAAATGTCATTAATTTATAGCCACAAATATGTATATGTATATGACTCTGTAGAAAAGTTCCATGAGACGGAGAGAAGCAAGAGCTGATACCAATTAATAATATTTCCATCAGTCAAATGTGCCCATGAAACCTTATTTTCACCACAAAGAGTCTCTAGATAACACTTTGTGTTTTTTTTTTCCACCAATGTCATAATGTCCCATGGCCACAGCAGTGGCACGATAGATTTTCAGGATGTAATCTGGCTAATAATGGGTTGTTTATAGAGACAGGGTATTCCAGCAACTGGAGGTTATTCTGGAAGCTGCAATTACCCACAGAGATTAACTGCAGAAATTCCTACTTGGCGATATTTGGGGAAATTTCATAGAGAAGCACTTTGAAGTGGCCATATTTGTAAACTATAATCGAGTGCAAGATTTCAGGACTTATAGCAGTGAGATAAAATCTTTATGTGCAGTGACAGTGGTCATGACAGATTCTTCTCTTTTGATATTCATCTATAAAGGTATCATTTTAAAATTTCAAGTCAGCTATTAAAGCTTAACTATGTTAAATAACTTAGAGTTAATCTCATAATTTTTCTGAAAATCAAAGTGGTTGGAGAACTCTCATAACTGTTCTAGCTGAACAAACTAGTTGACCTATTTATAGGTGCAATTTCTTATGTGCAATTAGCTCCAGGCTCTATCTACTCAATTGTAATCATCTAAAAGTCAGCCTTGTAAGGCTTCCTAAGTTATTGATCACACTGCATGGATAATAATTTTCTTTGGTTTTTAAAAAAAATTTACCAAAATATTTGAAATATATTCTTTCTATTTTACAAATGTATCCAAAGTGTGACATCAAATATGTTTATGTTGGGGCGGCGCCTGTGGCTCATCGAGGAGGGCACCAGCCCCATATACCAAAGATGGTGGGTTCAAACCCGGCCTTGGCTGAATTGCAAAACAGAAAAATAGCCAGACGTGTGGCAGGTGCCTTTAGTCCCAGCTACTCGGTAAGCTGAGGCAAGAGAATCGCCTAAGTCTGGGAGTTGGAGGTTGCTGTGAGCTGTGTGATACCACGGCACTCTACCGAGGGTGATAAAGTGAGACCCTGTCTCTACCAAAAGAAAAAAAAATGTTTATGTCACCTTTTTGGTACATTTTAATTTTCCGTGTAAGTTAGGTTTGGGGACATTATGTAGATAATCATACCTTTGCAAATAAGTACAGTTTTGTTTTCTTTTCTACCAATTATTTTTTCACTTCCTTTTTAAGGTTTTATACCCCCAATGCAGTGCTGAATAGAAGTGATGAGAAGGAGCATAACCATCTCACACCTCATTTTATGGAAATAATTTTAAAGTTTCACTATTGAGTATGTTGTGTATTGCTGTCTTTTAAAAAGTCACTTACAATGCAGGAAAACAATAACTCTAGATACTACGAAAGGGAGCAATTTAATAGGCACTTGAAAGGTCTTTGGAAGGGGTGGAAAAGAGGATGAGGAAGTGGGTGAGGCTGAAATTTTGCTTCTCAGTCACCTGCTATAGAGGTACCATCAGAGGTCAAGTCAGTAAATTTGCTATTACTGTCATAAAGGCCTCGCACTACAAATCTCACACCAAAAAAGAAGAATAATGAATAATGGAAGAGCAAATACTGTTGGTTCTTGTTTATTGCCCACTTCTGCCCAGGAAAGATGCTTTTGCTCTCCCAACATTCAGGGCTCTGCAAAAACCATAGCAGTTATTTTAACACGTAAAATTTCACACAAAAGTTTGAAGCTAAGTATAAAGTTGTTAATGAAAGAGAACTCAAAAGGAGAAGAAAAATAAATCCAAACCCTAAAAACCTAAGTTGTAGAAATAAGAACTGCAGGCAGCCATGAGCATTCTAAAGGCAAGAGGTTGGAATTACTAAAATTTAGAAGCTTTGAGGAAGGGACTTGTGGAGATGAAACTCAGACATCTCAGGAGATGAAGCTGGTTGACTGGTGATTGCTTTCTTTGGAGAAGATGTAGTGAAGCTATTTCTGTAAGTTTTGGAAAGTATTCCCACTAGATTCAACTTCTGCTGAGGAAAGGAAGTGCCTGAGCCAGAGCGGAGCAGCATTGTGAGAGTTGATACAGCAGGTCGGCAGTTGCTCTTTGAAGGACTTGCTTGTCTTTCTGGTCCTTAGCTAGCATCTGAAAACTTGACTTTGGGATTTCTCCTGTATTATTAAATACTAATGCTGTTTTTTATGCCTTGGGCACTAAACTGTGCTTTCCTACATTGTGCAAAGGGTATGGTTTATAGGAAATACCCATTTTGCTTTTGGGAATCCAGAACTTTGGTAATTATGGCTGGCTGGGTAGGGAGAAAGTGCTAATGTGATTGGCCCCCATTAAAAACTGTGGAGCCTAAATTTCAAGTGGGCTATCCTGGGGAAAAAAACACAGCATATATATACTGGCATTTTGTTGCTTTCACAATGAATGTATTCTATGCAATCCTCTAATAGCCACTCAGAAGATAAAATTTTGCAAGATTTTGCCTGGATTCTTCCAGAATAGGGTGTATCTTTTTCCTTTACTGATCTTGCTATAAATTCATTCATATAAACTCCCCTGTAAACTGTCTGGATTCTCTTTCTATTTGTATATTTTAGAACTTTTTTTCTAGTTTGGTGGAGGGAATGTATCCTTAATCAATTTTATGATTATATCTCCACTCGGGTTTGCTATTTCTCTATCATTTTTGTATTACACTCATCTATTCGAAATATTTTTAAAATCTCAGATTGTATGTGAAACCCACACACTGTACCCCATGATTGAATTATTGTACATAGCTATGATTCAAGTAAAAAAAAACAAAAAAAAAATCTTTTTTGTATTGAAATGCAATCCACCTACAACAACATTTATAAGTTTTAAGGGTGTAATGTGAGTTTTGAAGAATATGTATAGCAGTGCATTTATTGCAAAATCATGATGTTGAATATTTCAATCTTTTCAACAAAATTCTTTTGTGTCCTATGAAAGTCAATTCCCTACTTTCCTCCCTCCCAATAATCACCATCCACTTTATGTCATTATATTTCATCCTTTCTGTAATTACACATAAATACAATTTCATAGTATGTAATTTTGGGGGTCTGACTTGATTATTTTTTTAATTCATTCACTAGGTAATGGATATATGAGGTATTCCCAGATTTGGCTGTTATGAATATACTTGCTATAAATACTTGCTTGCAGATTTTTGGGTGAAAATAAGTAATTTTTATTGTTGTTTTGCTATATATCTAGGAGAAGGAATGTTGGGTCATATGGTAAGTTTTTCATTATCTTTATCATAAAGAGTTAAACTTCTTTCCAAAGACTACACAATTTTATATTTCTACCAGCAATGTATGAGGGTTGGAGTTGCTTTCAAATTTTCTCCAATACTGGATATTGTCAATTTCCTTAGTTTTAGTCATTCATGTGAATTTGTAATAGTAACTGATTGTTGTTTTAATTTGTATTTATCTGATAATTTGTTTATTGACATTCATATAGCTTTAGTGGATATGTATTCAGACTATAAAAGCAAATATTAGAAAATTAGATTCCAACAAATTAAACTTTTGCTTTCCAAGTGATAATATGAAGAAAAATAGAAATAGAAAAACAATTCAGAACCAAATATGTGATAAAGTACTTGTGACTAGACCATATAAAGGCTTCATGTATCTCAACAAGAAGACAAAGAACTTGATAAAAAGGGGTCAAAGATCTGAGTATATGATTTTGTGTTTTTAAATTTAATATGTGTCTCATATACAACATGTGCTTTATGTCCAGTCTAACAATTTCTGCAATTTGAGTTGCATGTTTAGTCCATTTACATTTATTGTCTTAAAAGATAGTGTTCTATTTAGGTCTGCCATTTGATATTTGTTTTATTTGATGTATTTTCTTGTTTGCTTCTTGTTTGTTTGTTTTTTAACTTATTTTATTTTCAATTTTTTTCTGTTTTCCTTTGTGTTAGTTGAATAATTTTAATATTCCATTTCAATTCCTCTTTTAGCTGCCTAATATATATCCTTGTATCTTTTAAAGAAGTTATTCTAGGGATTATAATATGTATCTGATGTGTGTTCCAACTACTCGGACTTGATATTGAATTACTTCACGTAAATTGTTTGAAACTTGAAACAAAATATTTTTATTTCTCTAAGTATAGATTCATACTGTCCTGATTGTTTTCTTTTTTTTCCATGTAGATTAATTTTGGGTTTGGGTAGTATTGATGATACACTGTAACAACTCTGGGGTTATCAAATTCTTCTGGTGATGGGACTTTTCCTCTACTCTTGTGTTAAGTTGCCTGCAGCCAATCTGCACGTTGCTCCCCAGTCTGTTTCCCATGGTAGACATCTGCTTATCATTCTACCCTCTTCTATTGCTGCTTTTTAATAGCCTTTTCCCCTGTTGGTTTCCTCTAAGCCTGCAACTTTGGGCAGAGATGAAGAACTGGGCAATGATTAAGCACACCTTCTCTGTTGTTTTCTTGTTTCTAGGGATTGTCAGCTGTTCTTCCAGGTTTGTCTTTAACCCTAGGTATTTCAGGCTTTTTACCATGCAGGCAAAATTCATGGTAGAATTTGAGAATTCAGATTGGAGAATTCAGTTAAAAAAAAAAAATGCACCAAGCTCACAAATTTGGAACTATATTGCTCTATCTCTAAAGAGCAGATTTCTTTCCGGTTTCTGCCTGCTTTATCATAATGTTCCCTCTGGTTTTCCGGCACATCAATAGTTTTGCCGAAGATTTTGGCAGCCTATGCTCTGATTTTGGGTATCACACCTTCCCACACATTCATATAGCTTCCTTCCCTTACTTGCTTCCTTAATTAAGCGTCATGGAATTTTATACCTGGAAAGTGTCTTAGAGAGAGTATAGTCATCTCATTTTATACTGGAAGCACTAGCAGTCTCAAAAGGTGAAATGAGTTGTCCAGGGTCACTGAGCCAGTTAATGGCCTGGTTTCCTAATTCAGTCCTGATGAATCACTGTGATGCTCACAGCAGGAGCACTACATGGTTCTAAAGCAATTGGATAGTGGCAAAGAAAAAAGATACCATCCCAGCCTTCAGTATACTTGTATCTTCTTTTTTGGGGAGAGGTCAAATATATACAACAAAGCAAACTATGAACAGCTAAAAGTCCAACCTCACTTCCAGTTCAAAATAATATAATGTTAACTAATTATAAACATAGGTGTGATAGGGCTACAAACCTTGTGTTTATTAGCTGTATAGCCTATAAGCTCAGGCAACAAACCTTGTGTCTATTAGCCGTATAGCTCTATGAAAAAAAGAACTTTTAATATGCCAGAAGTCCATGTTGGAGGCTGTATTTCTTCAGACTACAAATGCACAGTGCCAGTAAATGCATCATTCCTATAGCAATGGTGTCAGAAGGGCTTCTGAAATTTTCCATATTAAAATTTTGGCAGATTAATTTTAAGTGAGTGGTTAAATTATGTCGGTGTCTCTATTATGAATCCTTTACAAATCTCTTTTGATAGAAAGTCAGTCATATGTCCAAGCATATAAGATATAAGGAATAATAGTAAGGAAATTTCAGTTTCTTTTTTATCTTTGCATCTTTGGATCTACTAACAGGAAAGGCATAACTTTTTTCTCTAGTATTTCAGTGTATCAAGAATGCTCATATTTATGTACGAAAGAAATGGGAATTTTTCTACTTATTTGTCCTTTGTAATCTAGTTTTATAATGGAATGACATAGGCACAGAGTTGAATTGTGGTTCTAAAAATATGAATTGGTTCTATCAATAAGTTAAGCAAAGATTCTATAATTTTATGTGAATATTTAATTGGTTAATTTTCAGCATATAACATAATTGTATTCAACCCCAAATTTATATTCAAGGTCAGTTGCTACTTTTATGGATATACTCTATTTGGCTTCTGTTTAAGGCATTTAAATGGCTTATAATGTAAATTCTCTGAAGGTAATTAGAATATTATAAAAATAATGCTTTCAAACTCTAAGAGCAATTAAAGTTGTGCATCAATTAATTTATTTGACTGACAATCTTTATAAAGAATTTGATTTTTCCTGGGATTGCGTTAAATCTGTAGATCACTTTGGGTAGTATGGAGTTTGTTTTTTTTATAATTCGCCACATTACTATTTTTTTTAATTTTAACATGATATGAGAAACAAATTGTTAGATTATATTGTTCTCACTTCCAAGATAAAGTGCAATTTGTATTTGAGCCCTTTTCCCAAAGGCATGCTGACCACCCTCACATTACTGCCAATTGCCCTCCCTCCTCTGTCCTTCTCTTCCCTCCTTCCCAGAGTATATTTGTGTTTTAGTGTTTGTGTGGATATACAATTGTTTATATATTGGTTTCACATTATAGTACTCCATGGTATACATATGACATAGTTTGTTGATTCAGCCAATGGATGATGGGGATTTAGGTTGCTTCTGTGACTTGGCAATTATGAATTGAGCTGCAAAAATAAACATTTTAGTACAAATGTCTTTGTAGTAAGATGATTGTTGTTCTTCTGGGCATATACCTAGTAATGGAATTAAGGGATCAAAGGGAATGTTGACTTTTAATTCTTAGTTTGCAATCCCAGCCATCAGCATGGTATGTTCTTCCATACTATAACAACTTCTGATATTTCTTTTCTCAGGGTTTCAGTAGTTCTCTCTATAAAGATCCTTCAAGTCCTTTGTTAGGTATTTCCCAGGTATTTCATATTCTTTGGAGCTATAGTAAATAGTATTATGTCTTTGATTTGATTCTCAGCTTGACTGTTACTGCAGTATATGAAGGCTACTGATTTGTGGATATTGATTTTGTATGCTGAGACGTTACTGTATTCCTTGATCACTTCCAGGAGCCTTGTAGTTGAGTTCCTGGGGTTTTATAGCATCATATCATTAGCAAAGAGCAAGAGTTTGACCTCCTCAGTCCTCACTTGAATACCCTTGATATCCTTCTCTCACCTGATTGCATTGGCTAGAACTTTTAGCACTATGTTGAAAAGGTAAGCTCTCACCTAATGAGCACAATGTAGGGTATTTAGTAGATCCTCTGGGTGAAGGGCTCAACTGCAACTTGAATTTTACCTAAGTAATGCAAACAATGTAACCTGATCCTCTGTACCTTCATATTAATCTGAAATAAAACAAATTTAAGAAAATTGATTTTGTAACACTCTTGCAAAATTTCTCCTTCTTTTGGACATGAGGCAAGCAGGCTGCATTCTGTTGCCTTTGTCAAAAGGTCAAATAAGTTTTTCGATTCATGAAAGTTGAAGGAGACTCACAACCTTACCACCTTCTCCCGCTAAAAGAAGAATGTTGACGCTGTAAGAAGCAACGTATTTTGTCAACGGATTGATTGAACCAGAGTGCTTGTTGGAAGTGTGATGATTTTTGGACAGGCAGAAATTTGTGGAGAATGTTATATAATGAGCTCTGCAGGTGGCCACAGAGTTATTTAGGTAAACACTTACTGGAATTAGTATTTATTGCCTGGGAAGTAAAGTGATTACAAAATAGTCACATGGATCTGTAATAAAATAGCCTTTTTGTCTTCTGGGCCAGAAATTGGAAAAGAGGAGTTTTTTTGTAGTGTTTATACCCTAGTGTTACTTGTCAGAAGCAAAACACAAATATGGTTAAAAGTAATTTAGGGAAATCTTTTTCTTTTTATTAGTAATAACAAAAACGAAAACAAGATCAGGAGAAAAGAAACATATTTAGGCAAATCTAAATCCTATGTTTGTTATGGTCTTCACAAAAAGAACCATAATTGATAACATACCTATTGGTTTGGCTTTGGATATTGGCATTGGGTTGGGAACATGGGTTCCTGAATATCTAGATTTCAAAGTGAATCTTACTTTCTGGAAGAATAGAAAGTTAATTACACCGGGTAATTTGAGAAGTAAAGCAAAGTCCCATAAAGGTAGTATATATCACACCTTACACATCAACCTGCCTGACATTCTTACCATGGCTGTGAATTGTTGGTGATTTTAAATCCTTTTCTCCTAGATGTTACATGGAGTAATATGTGTATCTATGCAAATATTAATGTGGGAGATAGATTAGTTTATTATATTTACTGCAGACTTGAGGATAAGAGATGCAGAATAAGTAAAATTTGATGAAGCTTGAAATGAGCCCAGGAAAGCCAAGTATAGATATCACATTCTGGATTGGGTGGTAGCTGGTGCTGGGAAAAGGAGAAGAAAGGGGAGATACCAAATATGCATGTCACACTGTTTTGCCTTGAGTTTGCATGAAAGGCTATTTGGATAAAGAAAAGTCACCTTAAAAAGGCATGTTGATATCAGACAATAGGTTAGGAAGTTTAAGAAGCCAAAAACGCCTGATAGGCATGTGCATACATTTAGCTTAAAAAAAAAAATTCTTTCCTACCTTAGTGATATAACAAAATTAATTTCATTATTTCTGTAGCTATTTAAATTTTATTTTGGTAATATTGGTGTCATATATTTATATATAATATTTGTAACAGCAAATATGTGGTATTAAAATGTTTACCAACCCTTTTTTTCCCTATGTAAACTTCTCACAAAGAACTATTTAATATATTTGTATATTTCTAAAACTTGACAGACTTTGGGGGTGGATCATTTTTCTTACATTAATGACATGGGTAGTAGTATTTTAGTTGGGGTTCAAATAACACATTACCAATGATAATTTAGAAATGAAAAGCATTGAAATCCTGCTATGGAAGAGCTATAGAAATAACACACACAACCTCAGGTTTTTGTGATGGCCTCAGTGCATCCTACTGCTAGACCCAAATGGAGAACAAAGAAGCAAGGTCATTTTCAATCTCTACATGCATCTTGCTTTCCTGCTTTAACAATAATCATTCATTGTATTCTGCATATTGGAAAGGAAAAGATGAAGGATACATAAGAATTCACTTTGAAAACATGTACTCAATGTTGCATATCCAAAAGTACCTAGGGATTAAACAATCAGAAAGCCAGCATTATTTGCATTTTAATAGATAAAAAAAAAGAGTTGAAACATTTCTTTACACTTAAACTACCATAAAAAAGCTTGCATAGTTAATAAGGAGGTGGGGGGGTGAAAGGGACGCTATGAAATTTAAGAAAAATTCATTTCTTTTACAGAATTGTAGCTGGGCTGATTAAGTCAAAGTGCCTGACTCTGCTGCAGACACATTTTCCTAATGAAAAGTACTGTAACTTCAGACCTTTCACATTTTCCATGAATAGATGTCATTACTCATTATCACATTTATCATTACTTGTAAAACAATTGAGGTGGCAGCAGGTGGGGAAAGTACTGAAATAGAATTGGAAAAAGATTGGTCTTTGCTTAGGCCATTTAAATGATGGCTTTTTGTTTGTTTGTTTTCTTTATGTGCTTGTTTCTTTGTTTTTTTGCAAAAGCAACCTCCATGATTACTTCATCTTACTTTGGGGAAACTGACAAAAGATATTGGGCTACTCTTATGAAAAATAGTGACTGGAGTTTCTCTCCACCCTCCCCTAATTCTGCATTAGAAATGATAAAGAGCTTGCCTGCTGAAGTTCTGAAATAGAAAAAGAGTTGTTTAAGTGATAATTACTGTATCTCATCTTTAGAAACCCATTAACAGGTATCTCTTCAATCACAGAGAAAATTTTTCATAAACATCAAGAATGTGCTATTGCGTGTACAAGTTTCTTTCAAATTGTGGAATCTAATTCCACAGTAACTATTGGCTTTTAATTGGCTTTAAGTTTAATCAAGTTTAAGATGTTATGTATTGTTCCTAATTTGAAAACCTAGGGGAAAAGCATGACATTGTTGTCTCTCATCAAACCTTTTCAAATGTTCATATGAGTTGGATATTGAAAAAAACTGTAGGTGCCCCTGTGTTTGGAATTTCTCCAGTTCAAAGAACAGAATTTATCAATGGGAAGCTGCAGCAGTTTTAAAGTAAAATCTTGCTGCCTAACTAAAGAATAAAAAGAGTTGGGCTAGGTTTATATTACTGACATGATGTCCATTTATTGAGTTATTAATTTAGTAGTTAAAGGGAAGTAAATCCTAGAGTAGTGTCAAGTTCAAGCAGTTCCTCATTTCCAATGAATGGAATTTGACTATGTTCTTTAAATACAAAGCTGTTGGTGAAATGATGAAAGACCTTGAGATATGCAACCATGGTAAGGAGGAGGAGGCCTTGTAGATTGGAAAGTCCTACACTGGACAAGGTCCAAGGTCCAATTGAGAATACATGGAAATTTTAGGATATGATTCTTGCATGTTACTTACCACTAGCTACTCAAGATTATAAATTGTACTTGAGACATTATTGAAATTGAGGATGAATTGCTCCCATAAGGAGAAAATATTACTGATCTATAGATTAGACTCATTTTCCACTGAGGGAAATAAATACTCTTAACTCAAGGATTTGGTATGTATTAGGCAAGTGAGGCTATGCGAACATGTGGAAATGGTATTTCTGATTGGCATTGACCCAGTTATTAGCAGAAACAAACTCATTTACCACAAAGTATTTTTTTTATGCCATAAAGTCTGATTTCAAAAGTCTGCTCATGTCTGACTTTCTCTATAAATGTTTGATGTCTGCATGGTGCTCCTTCTCATTTAGAGCACTGCCAGCTTGCTCTCACTAGAACACCGCCAGGTTCTATACTAATTTCTCAGTTGCCTACTAATTTTCAATAAAAGACGTAATAAATGAAATTTTCAGTTTGTATTTTTCAATTATTCAATTATTCAGAATGTTAAATGGAGATGGGAAACCAAAGCTTTTAAAAAGCATTCTTACAAGACTGTGATTGTGTTATGTGGTCTTATTTTCAAGGGTGGAACCTTTGGGAGGTAATCAGATCATGAAGGCAGAGTATTCATGAATGGAATTAGTGCCCTTATAAAAGAGGCGTCGAGCAGCTTGTTCACCCCTTTTGCAAAAGGGACCTTGCAGATATGATTAAATTAATAACCTTTGCGATTAAGATAAGATTAGCCTGGAGTATCTAGTTGGGACTGAGGTAATGTAATGCTCCTTTTAAGAGAGGTAGAGGAGGGGCGGCACCTGTGGCTCAAAGGAGTAGGGCGCCAGTCCCATATGCCGGAGGTGGTGGGTTCAAACCCAGTCCCAGCCAAAGACCACACACACACACACACACAAAAGAGAGGTAGAGGAGATGTCAAAGTCAAAGGACAACGTGCTGAGATAATGGAAGCTGAGACTGGAGTGAGGCACCTTGACGATGAAGGAAAGACCTGTGGACTAAGAAGCACAGATGGCCATGAGAAGGTGGACAAGGCGAGGCAATGGCTCCCTCTCCCAGCTTGCCAGAGGAGCCAGCCTTTGGAGCCCAAACATTTAGCCCAGGGAAACTGATTTTCAAGTTCTGACTTCTAGAACGGTAAAAATGTAAACTCGTATCAGTTTTAATTTGTGATAATTTGTCACAGTAGCAAAAGGATATTAATCATAGAAGGAGGGAAGTAGAGGGGCTAGATACGAACCTGCAGGAAACCCACCTTTAGGAATAGTGACAGGAGAATGTTCTAATGCAAAACGCATCAGAGAATGAAGCAAAAAATAAAGGTGGAATTACAGGAGCCAAGAGAGAAAATATTTCTGGGAGAAAGAGATTGTTTGTAAGATGTGATTAGAGTTCATGGGATCTGTACTGGATATGGAAGGAAGGTGAAAAAGACGGAGATGACAGCAAAGAGAGGCATTTTGTGTTAGTGACTGGAGGTTGTGTGGCTGCAGAAGACTAAGAAGAGTGGGCGTACGGGATGAGACGTCGGATGAGAAGGGTGGTTGTGATGAGAAACCTGACAGAACCTTAGATGTTCTTGTTTTGAAGGAGGATGGTGATTTAGCAGGACCGTGTGTCTAGACCTGGAGCTGAGCCAGGCCATGTGGGCAGTGAGCCCCCTCAGTAGGTTGATGGGTCTTATAACCAAAGAAGGACGTGTTTCTAAATGCTTGCTTTTCTGAACCTGTGTTCTCATAGTCAGTTTACAGATTGCCACAATTGTGAGGAATTTTCTTCTGTTTTTCAGTGATCTATCTTACCTTTTCATCTTCCTCATATGGGAGTGTCCAGGTTCACATTTTTCTTTTGCTTTAATATGATGTGGTGGTGCTCTGCTGCATTTTCTGAAATCCCTCTCTTGCATCCTCAAGCTAGGACCTAAAAGCTGAATATTTCATGCTCTAGGCAGTTTCCTACAGCTTGAGGGAATTCAGCTCCATGGGAGGAGGGGATGGGGTCATGCACATGGCACAAGCTCAGCTGAGGGCACCAAGTCTTTATTAGGTCTCTGAGCTCAGCTGTCTCCTCTGCTGTCCTTCCCGCTTCTCTCCACCTGGTGGCGATGCTCTGGGGAAGAATTCTGTATAACCCTGGAGCTTTTAATTCTACCAGAGATACCAATAGTTCATTTCCTCTAGCTTCACCCATTTCTCCCTGGAGCACTGTCTACTAGTGTTCAATCAAAATAAAGAAGATGAGAATTGAATATTCATTATGCCATTGACATGGTGTTAGGGAATATAAAGACAGGGACACGGCTGTGACCTGAGTTATGACGTCTTCTTTTTCTTCTGGAGACCATGGCTGCCTTTGCACTGGCTCCTTAAATCACTTCATGTTGTTCCCTGTTCTTGTTTGGTGGAGATGGCTTAACATTTATTGTTGTCATTGTTTTCTTTGCTCATTTTGTGAAATTTTATGGGAAGAAAATGAAATGTTGTGGTCTACGGTCTTAACCTGGATGCTTATAAATAATATTTCACTGGCTACTTTTATTCATTACGTAGAAAAGAAAGTCAGTCTACCCAAATTGTATTTCAGATGTAAGATTCATTATTTTTATGAAGTCAAATTTATTATAGATATGGCTAGAACCTACTTGTGCTTTTAATATCTTTAAAGTGCCTCAATTGTGTAATGATAGGAGCAATAAACATCAAATATAAATAAGTACTCGCATCTGACAAGTAATTTATAAACATTTAGCATGTACTGTGACCATACTCACTTATATGCAAAAAATACATACTTAGATTATATTTACAAAGATACATGCGGACCACATAAAGTTGCAATTCATAAGTATTATATTTTGCTTCTCTTTTGGTTTATTTTCCTGTGCCTCCTTCCTTGCAATTATTTTCTTAAATTATGGTTGTCAATTTTACTGTAAGGCAAAAGCCAAGGGAAAACAGCCTTTGGACTTATCCCAGAAAGATTTTCCTGCCTTGCAGAAAGTCAATATTCCTGTTTTTATTAATCTACTGTTCCAAGTTAGAAATTGTTGCCTATTCTTGCTGCAATTTACATTCACATACCTGAAATGAAAAGCAAAGCAAAAAGGTTACAATCATAATATTGTGTAAAAACTAAACGCTCCAGAGAATTAATTCAGATGCCAATGCTATTTACAACCCATATTTAATTCAACTCAGAGTTGATACATCCTTGAAATGTTTTGATATTTCCAGAAAAGAGCAGTAAGCCTCATCAGAGGATATTTGATAGGCCCACGAGATGCAACTATACTGAACACATACACACAGTGCACATATGCACACACCCAGAGTAAATTACATACTCCCATGATAAGAAAAAATACAATTGGTCTAGAAAGTTAACCAACTACGTTCAAGGTATACAGATCACTATGAGAACAGCCATGGCTTCTAACTCTGTAAGTGACTGTCATTCTGCCCTACTTCCTCTCTCTAGCAAAAATAACTTCTATGCATTCTAAAATCTCATCTGTTCTTTAAAGGACTAACTCATAAAATGCCTCTACGTTGTTTTATTGTTATAAGAAGCAAAAGAACTGTAGCCAAGTCTGATTAATTTCATTAAAATTATTTTAAATCATAGTGACATACATTAAACTGACAATATGTGTAAACGATACAAAATATCTTAATTTTATTGTATTCTCTGACAGTTAGTATCTAGAAGTATTAATAGGAAAAATCAGGAGGCCAAATAACTCTAGACGCTGTAGTTCAGTCTGTGAGATATTCCTAATGAAATGTCAATGAAGAGCCAATAGATAATTCCAGATGCATATTACCCTGCGATAATTTTCTTAACTGTCTACTTATAAGCACTAGAAACATTTGATTAAGATTACTCGTAGAATTCCAAGGTGGTTTTTTCTTCCTTCATTCTCTTGGAATAATCAATTTTTTGCCTAAACATACTACTAATGCTAAGTGATGCTGTGCATAAAGTGATACAATTAGATAAAGATTTGTACTCTTTTTGTTGTTCTGTTACAATATGGCTAACTCTGGTCATAATATATTAGCTCCAGGGTCTGACCCCTCCCAGACCTGTGAACATTAGTTTATATGAGGCATGTTTCTGTGTGACTCTTCTATACCTTACATGTGGATAGAATATTCTTTGACATGATAACTTATGTCAGCCATACCCAGTACCCATGTAATCTCTGAAATATTTCTATATGGTCAAGCAAACTCATATAATGTCTAGCAAAATAGAAAGGTAGAAATTATTTTCACTATATACAAATAGTCTCTAAGGAATTGATTTGAGTTTTCTATGAACTCTGCCTTATAAGGTTACAGGGAAGTCAATGTTAAAATGTTCATCATCTCTTTCTACTGTATCCCAACTACTAGAAAGCTGCCTTTTACAGCTTTCAGATGTCTCATGAAACCATGACCTAATACAATCTCCAAATTTTTCCATATTCTAAGTCACTGACTGGTAAATTTATGCAATTTAAACAGGCAAAATAATTAAGTCTTGATTCATGACCAGCCTCTTGGTCTTCTGTGGTGAGAGTTAGAATAGCTAAATCCCAAAGTAAGAAATGGAATAATTAGTTTGAGTTTTTAAACTAATTATCTTCTTATATAATTGGGCATTGTGTTAAATAGTTAATAAAATCACTTGTACATTATCTATTCCTAAGAGAGCTGTGGACGTTGAGTATCAGACTAGAAAACTGTTTTGTATCGTGTTTAGTAAGATGTCATCAGTAAAATTTTTTACCACTCCAATGAAAGTTCATTTATTTGTCTAACTGAATAACCATATTATTTTAGGGAAGAGCTTCCATTGGCTACCACGTTAATGGGAGTTAAACATTGTTACACAGTATATGAAAACCTCTGCAGTTCACCCAATGTATCACTTTGAGCATGTTTCTTTTCAATATTGTTACTAAGGTATATACCTTACATAAATTATAAGTGTATATAGCTTGATGGGATTTCACACATACATGTGAACTCATGTAACAACAGCTCGGATAGAGATATGTGACATTTCCAGCATCCCAGAAGAGTTACCCTTTTTGACATTCCACTGAACTTTAGAGAACAATGGGTAACAATGGGCTTTGCCCAATTGAGAGGCTATCTTGAAGTCAAGTGAAATAAGCTAAAATGTCACTGGAAAACTATAGAATCCTATGGAAATAGCAAGCTTTGCAGCAGTGGTATTATAGTAATACTTATGAAAGGTTTCCCTTAATCTAGGGCTCATTCCTTCACACTTTGTCTTTCCTATTATATTGGCATATAAACATGCAAAGTTTGTTGTCTTAACTTACAGCAAATTGAATATTTGAAAGCTATTTTTTCAAAGGGTAAATTTAAAAATGATGTACAAACAGTCAAAATTATTGCCGTGAACATAGTTCATTACTGTTTCATCTGCACTTCCGTGTAAGCAGTTCAAATTATTTAATTACCACTTCTCTTCTACTCATGACAAATTGCATGTGTGTTTGTATGTGTATGTAATACATTATGACCAAAGTATGTCATATGATTAGCATCCACGGGGGACAAATTGAGCAGTAGCCTTGTTTAGTTAACATATACTCAATCCACTCAATGTAAGTGAAATCTAAAGAAAGCAAGACAAACTCATTGTAGATGTTTCTATCTCTCTCTCTCTCTCTTTTTTTTTTGTAGAGACAGAGTCTCACTTTGTCACCCTTTTTAGAGTGCTATGGCATCACACAGCTCACAGCAACCTCCAACTCCTGGACTTAGGTAATTCTCTTGCCTCAGCCTACTGAGTAGCTGGGACTACAGGCGCCCGCCACAATGCCCGGCTATTATTTTTATTTCGTAGTTCAGCAAGGGCCGGGTTTGAGAGAGGGCGCCACTCTCCATATATGGGACCGCTGCCCTACTCACTGAACCACAGGCACCGTCCTAATTGTAGATATTTTCTTTAGGGGCTACTAGCATATTACAATAGAATTTTTTGTTTTTGGACTTTTATTTCAAAGGCTAATTGTCAGCATTTATGCATTTGTAAAAATAGATCCTCCAAAGAGAATATGAATAACCAGAACAAATTAGTAAGTTTGAAACATTGGAAAACTGTACAATTTGTTAAATGATTGATGAATTTAGTGTTATTGCTGGAACTTATTTTCTACTCATATGTGTTCGGAATCTATTTTCACACACACGGTGTCAAAAATGTATACGCATTTTAAGAAAAAGAAAGAAAAATCTGTATTAAATTAGTAATACTCAATTGACTTCCACAATTGGGAGAGGTGCTTGATGTGACTTGTATTTGTCTTTGGTTATCAGTATATATTGAACATTACACTTTTAATATGGTCTTTTCCTTTCTTAAGGTGGGTCTACCTTGTTTTGGCACCCTCTGTGTGTTTGTGCATATAGACACACATACCCTTCTTTTAAAGAAATGAATTAAGTACTTCCTTTATTATAATCTATTACTTTATCACTCTATAAGAAAAATTATTACTTCAACCACAACCGAGCTTTCACCTACTTGGCGGCTCTACTTTATTTTTCTGGGATAGTTACAAATACGCCTCCAGAGAGTTACAGATAACTCCAAGAGACAAAATTCTGTGCCTATTATTCATCCTAGGAAGCAGGTTGTCCATGATTAAATTTATTGACTTCAACTTTCCTTTTTTAAACTTACTGAATTGCACTATAATAATATGGACTCAAAGTGTCCTAAGCCACTTAAAACAATTTACACATTTGGAAAGGGGATCATGGTAAACATGATGGTTTGGGAATATAACAGTTTTACTGCTCTGGGGTTATCTTTGATAACTAAGGTGAAAAGATTAATATGTCCTCAAAAAGAATAGGTGGAAATTTAGAGTATCTGAGTGTGGGGGTGAGGATGGGGGATACTAACAGCATTAGTTAGGTGGCAGAGCTGGGATGTTTGAACATCTTCCCGTTCTTCTAATCCCAGTTAGGCCCGACCTAAACATTCTGTACTTCTCCATGAACATGAATGCAGCCAAACTCCTCACCAAACTCTTGCCAGTTACTGTCAAGAGAAATGTCCACAAAGTAGAATGATGTCCCAATTATTTAAACATATATAAAATGATTTCAGAATTTAGACTTTCTCATACAATTATTAAAAATGTTCAAATAGGTTATGATACTATAGATAAAATGTGAATCATTGTCATGGTCACACATTAAAAATTTCTTATGCGGTAGAGAAACATAATGAAGAATTTATAGATGAAATGTTCCAGTGATTGAGATTTGCTTTAGCATATGTGATTGGAAGAGAGATGAAATAAAATTAGCAATATATTGACACAGGGGGTTCATTACTTCTCTCAACTTTTGAGTATGTTTGAAAGTGTCCATAATAAAAATGTGAGGCAATGATGATATGAATATTAGCATCTTCAGGTTCTGGAGACTTTAACTAGTGCATAATCCCATAAGAACCTAGAGATAAAACCAGCCACGTATCACCATCTTATTTTCAATAAACCACAGAAAAGCATATACTGGAGAAAAGAATTGCTATTTAATAAATGGTGCTATGGAGAACTGGTTAGCCACAGGTAGAAAATCAATTCTTTCAGTATACTGTGCTCCTTACATTTAAGAAACAGGGAAGTAGGTGCAGTTTCCTGGCCAAGGAACCCATACACCTATATATACCCTGAGACTAGAGGCCTAGAGGAGGAGATGGGGAAAGACCGGGAGAGGAACGGAGAGAGCTTCTCTCTCCCTACTTGAAATCTCTCCCACTACCAGGAGCTTTGGTGTTTTCTGTATTCTTTTCTGTTAATCAATTCTGTCTTATCACGGACGGGTTGGGGGGGGAAATAATGTAATGAAGAATAATAAAATACATGTATTTAAAAAAAAAAAGAATTTTTTGAATTTCTGAGGTGTCTGTTTTTGCCTTTGTCATTACTGATTGATGAAATTAGGGATTTTAATTTTCTATTTCTGGTTAGGCTAGCCAAGGGTTTGTCAATTGTGTTAAACTTTTCAAAGAACCAACTTTCTGATTCATTGATCTTTTGAATAGTTCTTTTGTTTTTGATTTCATTTAGTTCAGCTTTAATTTTGGTTATTTCTTTTCTTCTGCTGGGTTTGGGTTGGAGTGTTCTTTCTTTTCCAGTTGCTTGAGATGTCCCACTAAGTTGTTGACTTCCTCTCTTTCCCTTCTCTCACTCTCTTTTTTTTTTTTTGTAGAGACAGTCTCACTTTATCGCCCTCCATAGAGTGCTGTGGCGTCACACAGCTGACAGCGACCTCTAACTCCTGAGCTTAGGCGATTCTCTTGCCTCAGCCTCCTTAGTAGCTGGGACTATAGGTGTCAGCCACAACGCCCAGCTATTTTTTGTTTTGCAGTTTGCCGAGGCTGGGTTTGAACCCGCCACAGGCTGGCTCCCTACTTGCTGAGCCACAGGCGCCGCCCCTCTTTCCCTTCTCTTAAGGAAGGCTTTCAGCACTTTAAATTTCCCTCTTAGGACTGCTTTTGCGGTATCCCAGAGGTTCTGATAATTTGTGTCTTCATTATCATTCTGTTCCATAAATTTGGTAATTTCCTTCTTAATCTCATCTTTGACCCAGCTATCTTTCAACATAAGGTTATTTAGTTTCCATGTCTTTGTATGAGTATGCAGATTCCTGTTACTGGTGAGTTCAACTTTTATTCCATGATGATCTGAGAAAATACATGGTATAATTTGTTTTTTAAAATTTGCTGGGGTTAGCCTTGTGACCTAAGATGTGATCAGTTTTGGAGGATGTTCCATGGGCTGATGAGAAGAGTGTGTGTTCAATTTTGTTAGGATGAAGTGTTCTGTAGATGCCTATTAAATTCAGTTGTATGGTGAAGTTTAAGTCCAAAATTTAAGCTGAGTTTCTTCTTGGAGGTTCTATTCAATGCTGCCAAAGGGGTGTTAAAATCTCTGACTATTATGGTGCTGGAAGATACCAAATAGTTCATGTCTGTTAGGGTCTTGGTTATAAGTTGAGGAGCATTTTGGTTGGTGCATAAATGTTAATAATTGATATCTCATCATGTTGAGTATTTCCCTTAACAGATATGCAGTGACCATCATTGTCTTTCTTTACTTTTGTTGGTTTAAAGCCTAATGTATCTGCAAATAAAATTGCAACCCCTGCTTTTTTCTGTTTTCTGTTTGCCCGCATTCCAGATGTCCATCCCTTCACCCCGAGTCTATATTTATTTTTTAAGGTAAGATGGGATTCTTGTATGCTGTAGATATCTGGCCTGAGGTTTTGTATCCAGTCAGCCAACCTGTGCCTCTTTATCGGACAATTTAAGCCATTCATGTTAGAGTATTGCTAAGCCTGGTGGTATTTCGTGTGTCAAATTTTTCAAAAGACCAGTGGTTGTTTTTAATCCTTTTGCCACTGTGGAAGTTGGGTATTGATCAATAATTTCTGAGTGAGTTTAGTTTGGTGGTAGAGCATTGTGGTGGTCATTATGGAGGATGGGTCTGAGAATATCTTGAAGAGCTAGTTTAGTTAGGGAAAATTTCTTCAGTGTTGGAATGTCATTAAAGTGTTTGACTTCTCCATCATAAATGAAACTCAGTTTAGCTGGATACAGAATCCTGGGCTGAAAGTTGTTTTGTTTTAGGGGATTAAAGGTTGATGACCATCCTCTTCTGGCTTGAAAAGTTTCAGCAGAGAGATCTGCAGTCATTCTAATATTCTTCCCCTTGCAGGTTATGGTTTTCTTACATCTGGCTGCTTGCAGGATGTACTCTTTCATATTGACTTTGGTGAAGTTAATTACAGTGTGTCTAAGGGATGCTGTATTTGGATTGAGTCAGGCTGGAGTTCTGAAACTGTCTGCTATCTGAATTTCAGTATCTCTTGCCATGTTTGGAAAGTTTTCCTTTAAAATCTCTTGGAGTAGAGCATCTGTGCCTTTCTGATCAGTCTCATCACCTTCAAGAGTTCCAATAAGGTGAATGTTTGCTTTTTTGGAGTGGTCCCACAACTCTCTTGGGGAATGATCCGTCTTTGCTCTCCAGTTTCCTTTGTCTTTGAGCTTTTGGGAGCATTCAAAAGCTTTGTCTTCAATGTTTGAGATTCTTTTTTCTGCCTGCTTCATCCTGTTACTGAGGAATTCAACTGTATTTCTCAGGTCTTTGAGAGATGCACACTTTTGCCTCAATTTGTCAAAATCTTTGGTGTTTTTTTCCCTTTTAATTCATCGAAATCTTTTTTTTTTTTTGTAGAGACAGTCCCACTCTATCACCCTCGGTAGAGTACCGTAGAGTCACAGCTCACAGCAACCTTCAGCTCTTGGGCTTAGGTGATTCTCTTGCCTCAGCTACCCGAGTTGCTGAGACTACAGGCGCCCACCACAACGCCTGGCTATTTTTTGATGCAGTTCTGCGGGGTCGAGTTTGAACCCGCAGCCCTCAGTATATGGGGCTGGCGCCCTACTCACTGAGCCACAGGCGCCACCCAATTCATTGAATTCTTGAGACAACTTTTGAATTGCTCCTTGAACTTCTAATTCCAATTTTACTTCAATTCCGTTAATCTTATTTGCTATCCAAATTCTGAACTCAATTTCTGACATCTCAGCCATTTGTTTATGAATGGGATCTACTATTGTGTCTCCTTTGTCGTACCTTGGGGGAGTTGATCTATTCTGGTTATTCATGTTGCCCACGTTTTTCTGCTGATTCCACACCATGGTTGTTTTTCACCATTTGTTTAGAGAGGCTGGTAAGGTATCATTAAATTGAGGGATCCTGGAGATGTAATTAACCAGCCCTTTACCAGAGTGCTGGGTCTGGTGATTGTGGCTTTTCCCTTATGGCTTTACCAAGGTCCCATTCAGTACTACAGACTGAGACTCTGGGGACCCGCTTGGTATGATGGGGCTACTTGGGTCTGTCTTGTGTTTTGCTAGAGTCTAACCAATCTCAGTGGATCAGTGACTTTGGGTTGAAATCTCAGCTGTGGAGGAATACAAGCAATTAAGACACCCTGCCCCCACTGGCAATAACTGGGAGAGGAGAATCAGACCCTCCCTTTACAACACAACCAGGGTATAACCCTGGGTGATTGGCCCAGATCAAGAGTGCCAAACCAATTGTCCTGGTCAGCACAAACACAGATCAAGTGGAAGAGTTCCAAATGTCTCCAGTAACTGGACAGCAAGGGTCCACTGGCAGCTCAGGTGTGACTTGCTCTGGTGATCTGTGGAGTCAGAAAGGTCTGCCCAGCAAACAAATTATTTATTCCAGGGAGACTGGTGCCTCTTCTCCCACTTTGCATTACTGTCACACCCAGTCAGTGGTTACCCCGCAGGGCTGCAACCCAGCTCTCTCTAATACTCAGGTACACCAGGGATTTGCACCTATGTCAAAGAGGAGACAATGCCTCCCCGACCGTCTCACTTTGCGTACTGCAGGTGGAAGGGTTCAGGCCTGATTCCCTCTAGTGATCATTGGAAGCTGGGGAGCGTTCCACCTACATCTGTACCCAGCTGGGGATTACCGTAGAGGAGTATGTTTCTCTTCCTCAGAGACCATGCCTTTGCCTTGGCCCCCAAACTCCTGCCTCTGGAACCCCTGCAGGTCAGGTCAGGTTCCATCGGTGTTCCACAGAATTGGGGAGGTGTCTCTCCCAAATTTGACCCTAGTGGGAGGGACTGTGGAGCTGCCACCACTGTCAGGGGTGGCGCTGCCACTGTTGGGGGTGGTGCCACCGGTCTGGGTTACTTCTGTGCACAGGTTGCAAGAGCCGGGTGGGAAGCTGGAAGGGGTTGCCAGCTGCAGGGGTTGCAGGAGCCGGGCTGGGAGCCGTAGGGTAGCCTTTCCGGTGGGCTGTTGACACAGGCCTAATGGGTGGCAGGGTCCAGGTGAGGAGCCAGGGACTTGGAAAGCAATGCTGCCCCATGGGTAGCAGAAGTAGGTGGGGTGCCAGCTGGTGCTGCTGGGGGTCCCCAGTTGTTGGTGGTGTGGGTCCTGTGCTATGCTCTTTTCAACATGGGGCAAGTCTCTCCCCTTGTGACTCCCCACCTCTATTAAAGTTATAGTTTCAGTGCAACTGCTCCACAGCCCATGAGATGACCCGCCCTAGCAAAAATCTGCCAGACTATCCCGATGTTGCAGGGGGTAGTCTTCCAGACCCCCACGAGAGAGGAAGGTAGGGAGAATATTAGTTCAACTTTTGACCCCGGCAAGAGACTGCCTGGGCTTGCAGCGGTATCTGTGTGAAGGGAGACCCGGCCCTTTGGTGAAACAAAACGTCCTCTGTTCACTACTTGTCTCAAGCCTCTCTCCTGAGGTGAGGGAGGGGAAGGATTCCCATCCTCTTTGGGATGGGTTTTGTCCCTGAAATTTGTTTACTTTGAGTCCAGGCTTGCCTCAGGCAAAGGGGTGGTATGAACTTGTCAATCCTCTCTCTCAGCTCGGCTCCCGATACTCCACTTTATTGGGTTGATTCTGACCGTTATTTTTCCCTCTGGATGGGAGCCTCAGCTGAACGATGGCTTCGGTTGTCCATCTTGCCTCTTCCACCCTGCCTAGTTTTTCTATTTTTAGTAGAGATCGGGGTCTCAATTTGTCTCAGGCTGGTCTCATACTCCTGAACTCAAGGAATTCTCCCACCTCAGTGTTAGGATTATAGGTGTGAGCCACTATACCCAGCCACACTTAACCACAAAATCTTTTTTTTTTGTAGAGACAGAGTCTCACTTTGTCGCCCTTTGTAGAGAGCCGTGGCGTCACAGCTCACAGCAACCTCCAGCTCCTAGGCTTAGGCGATTCTCTTGCCTCTGCCTCCCAAGTAGCTGGGACTACAGGCACCCGCCACAGCGCCCAGCAATTTTTCTGTTTTGCAGTTCAGCTGGGGCTGGGTTTGAACCCACCACCTTTGGTATATGGGGCCCGCGCCCTACTTGATGAGCCACAGGCACCACCCTTAACCACAAATTCTTTTAAGCGTATTTTCTCAAGTGATCTTCACTCACTTCCACTTTATTTTCCAATCCAGAAACTCTACATCTAAACTCTCTTTACCTTATTAGGGAATGGCTAAACTTCAGCTCTCAATTACCGGCAGAACAAAAACTGTATTTGTGAAACTATGTGATATTTATGATGTTGCATTAAAGTGATCCCATGGTGATCCTTTTATTGAACCTTTCCTTGGCATAGAATTAGCCTACTATAGTACCTTGACAGGTACTTAGATTTTCAGTGATAGATGCATTTCCATTAAGTTTTGATAGAAATATTTCCAATATAATAATGCTTCGTAAAATTTCACTACATAATTTTGAAATTATAGGCTCATGTTATTTTCCTTGCACACTGGTATTATTACTTTATGAAATTAATTTAAGGCTTAGAATAATTCAACTGTAGTAAGAAAAATGATGAAAAACCACAATTTTGCAGATGTCTCTGAGATGAAAGTATTTCATTATGTTTTCAAGGATACATAATTATACTAGATCATTAATACAGATTGTATGCTAATGCAAAAATATCGATAGTTTACATTATTGTCTCATACTTAGAAATTGGTGGCAGAGGGAGAAATCTTTTATTTAATGTAATGGATGCTACCATTTCTGCAGAAGTTTTTTCTCTCTTGGTGGTGCCCATGGCTCTGTGGGTAGGGCGCTGGCCACATACACCCAGGCTGGCAGGTTCCAATCTGGCCCGGGCCAGCTAAACAACAATGACAACTGCAGCAAAAAAATATGGCATCGCGGCGGGCGTCAGTCCCAGCTACTTGGGAGGCTGAGGCAAGAGTATCACTTAAACCCAAGAGTTTGAGGTTGCTGTGAGTGTGATACCAGAGCACTTTACCGAGGGTGACACAGTGAGACTCTGTCTCAAAATAAAAGAAAAATAGTTTTTTCTCTCTGTCTTCCATGTTAAAAAAACAACTGAACCCAGAAAATTTCTTTGTATATTTAAGCAACAAAATTAAAGTATGTTAATATAATATTTAATAAGCAAATTATAATTTTAAAAACTTCCAGAGAGTAAAAATAATAATAAAAAAAAACTTCCAGAGAACAGGTATACAATATTTATTTACTTTTTATTTATTTAGTATTTTGAGACAGTTTCACTATGTCACCTTGGGTAGAGTGCCTTTGCATCACGGCTCACAGCAATTTCAAACTCTTTGGTTTAAATGATTCACTTGCCTCAGCCTCCCAAGTAGCTGGGACTACAGTCACCTAGCAACGTCTGGCTATTTTTTGTTGCAGTTGTCATTGTTGTTTAGCTGGCCCGGGCTGAGTTTGAACCCGCCAGCCTCGGTGTATGTGGCTGGTGCCGTAACCACTGTGCTATGGGTGCTGAGCTAGGTATACAATATTCAAAGGATATCTTTTTCTGTTTTTTTTTTTTTTGTTTTTTTTTTTGAGACAGAGCCTTACCTTGTTGCCCTCGGTAGAGTGTGGTGGTGTTATAGCTCTCAGCAACTTGAAACTCTTGGGTTCAAAGTGATTCTCTTGCCTCATACTCCCTGGTAGCTGGGACTATGGGCATCCCCCCACAAACCTGACTTATTTTTTGTACAGATGAGGTCTGGCTTTTGTGCAGTTTGGTCTCAAACTCCTGAGCTCAAGCAATCCACCTGCCTTGACCTCCCAAAGTGCTAGGATTACAGGCGTGAACCACCATGCCTGGCCTAAACGATATGTTAATAAAGAAATGTTATATCTTTTATTTTATTTTATTTTATTTATTTTTTTGAGACTCATTGTATCTCCCTTGGTAGAGTGCCGTGGCATCACAGCTCAGAGCAACCTCACACTCTTGGGCTTTAAGCGATTCTCTTGCCTCAGCCTTCCAAGTAGCTGAGACTACAAGCACCCACACCCCGCTATTTTTATTATTTGGTTGTTGTCATTGTTGTTTGGCAGGCTCGGGCTGGGTTCGAATCCTCCAGCTCCGGTGTATGTGGCTGGTGCCCTAGCCACTGAGCAGTAGGCACAGAGCCATTATATCTTTTAAATTGGGAAATTATTATTCTTTCATCACAAAGTGACCTCATCTAAATGCATATACAGAAAATGCTATAAATTTAATTTATTTTGAATGTGTAAAATACTAAAAGCTATAAAGATTTGATAAAGGGCAGAAAGTGGTATTTCTAGATTACCTTATGATAACAAAAAGAAGATAACTTTTATTAGTAAAACTAGAACAAAATAGTCTTTATGATGATCAGAAAAATCTGATTAATATAAAATGTTGAAAATGTGATATAATTTTATTTTATTTATTTTCTTGAGACAGAGTCTCACTATGTTGCCCTCAGTAGAGTGCTTGGGCTTAAGTGATTGTCTTGCCTCAGCCTCCCAAGTAGCCTCCCAGGTACCTGCCATGATGCCCAGCTATTTGTTTTTTTTTCTGGGTTGCAATTGTTTGGCTGAGCTGGGCTGGGTTTGAACCCGCCACCCTTAGTGTATGTGGCTGGCACCATAACCACTGTGCTATGGGCGCTGAGTCATGATATAATTTTAAACAGCTATAAATTTTGTAAATGTAGTAAAGTGCCTTTACACTTAAGAATTATGGGGCAGCACCTGTGGCTCAAGGAGTAGGGTGCCGGCCCCGTATACTGGAGATGGCAGGTTCAAACCCAGCCCCGGCCAAAAAATCTGCAAAAAAAAAAAAAAAGAATTATGACTAAATTATTTTAATTTTTTCAGATTTCCTGTACTTTGTTTTTGAGACAGAGTCTCACTATGTCACCCTAGGTAGAGTGCTGTGGCAACACAGCTCACAGCAATCTCAAACACCTGGGCTCACACGATTCTCTTGCCTCAGCCTCCCAAGTAGCTAGGACTACAGGTGCCTGCCACAATGCTCAGCTATTTTTTTGTTGTAGTTGTCATTGTTGTTTAGCAGGCCCAGGCTGGATTCGAATCTGCCATCCCCCGTATATGTGGCTGGAGCCCTAACCATTGAGCTGTAGCACCGAGCCAGATTGCCTGTAGTTTAAAACGTAAAATGTCTCCTAAGTCCCTACATTGTGGTAAATTAATAAAAATAAATAAGCAAGAAAGTAAAATATAATTTTAGTCCAAATACTACATTAGAATTTATGAGTCCTTTATCAATGTATAGTATCATTATATCCATAAAATTCACCTTTTTGTCTAAAATCTACTGTATTTATTTTTTTAATTTTGTTTTTTTATTGAAACAGAGTCTCACTCTGTTGCCTTGGGTAGATTGCTGTGGCCTAATAGCTTGAGCAATTCTCTTGCTTCAGCCTCCTCGACTGGGAGGCACGTGCCACTACATTGGGCTAATGTTTTCTTCCTGTTTTTAGTAGAGACTGAGTCTTGCTCTTGCTCAGGTTGGTCTTGAACTCTTGAGCTCAGGCAATCCACCTGCCTCAGCCTCCCCGAGTGCTAAGACTATAGGCATGAGGCACCACTCCCGGCCTACTGTATTATTTATAATTCATTAAGATATGACTAAAATTATGAGAAGTGGATTCTAGTACTTCACTGAGACAATTCTGCCTCATCTGATACCCACCTGAGTCTTGAGCTCTCACAGTTAGTGAGTTAGAGAAATCAAGACTCACCTAGCTGGCTCGGCGCCTGTGGCTAAACGGGCTAAGGCGCCAGCCACGTACACCTGAGATGGCAGGTTCGAATCCAGCCCGGGCCCTCCAAACGACGAGGGCTGCAACCAAAAAATGGCCAGGCGTTGTGGCGGGCGCCTGTAGTCCCAGCTACTTGGGAGGCGGAGGCAAGAGACTCACTTGAGCCCAGGAATTGGAGGTTGCTGTGAGCTGTGATGCCACGGTACTCTATCCAGGGTGACAGCTTGAGGCTCTGTCTCAAAAAAAAAGAAAAAGAAAGAAAAAAAAAAGACTCACCTAGCTAAGCCTGTGGAAGGAGTTCATATGTGTAAGATGAGGGTTCTGGTACATGGTTATAAGGAAGCAGTACCATCAGCTTATTTGCTGACAGGCTCATTAATCATTATCTGTAGAAGCAGAACAATCCCTTGGCTTTGGGATTGTTATAAAGGGAATCCCAAAATGACAAACTAAAGTTACCTGATTACTGGAAAACAGCAAGGCTGCAAAATTTTTCACTTATGATCTTCTTTTTCAGGTCATCTTGGCTTGTGAATTGGATTACATCAGTCCTTGTCAATAAAATAGAAGCCTCTGACTATCCCTAACTTAAAAAACAAGTAGAATAGCATATCAGAGTTCTCAGGGTATTCTCATTGGTGCAAGTGATTCCTTGGTAATTTTCATATATTTTCCCTAGTAATCCCTGGTTTTGGGTCACCTCTTGATTACAAACCCTTTTGAGGGAATTAGCACAATGCCCTTCTGTTAGATCTACTTAGGTAAAGGGCTTTGTCCTGCAGAGGACGATGCTCTGAGCAAAGGAACCTGTCATGAGGAGGAAAATGCAGGATAGTTTTAGCACAGGAGTATCCTCCAGATGCATTTATCGTGGGCATAAGGGACAGTTCCATTGTAGGCAGCACTGAGAATCTCTGATCTCTGTCATGTGTGTTAGTTTGATGTGAAGCACCAGGCTCCAGCAGGGCTGTGCTCTTTTTCTTTTTTTTTTTTTTTGAGACAGAGTGTTAGATGTTGTCACCCTTGGTAGAGAGCCGTGGCATCACAGCTCGCAGTGATCTCAAACTCTTGGGCTCAGGTGATTCTCTTGCCTCAGCCTCCCTAGTAGATGAAACGATAGATGCCCCCACAATGGTGGGCTATTGTTTTTGAGACAGAGTCTCAAGCAGTAGCCCTGAGTAGAATGCTGTGGCATCACAGCTTACAGCAACCTCCAACTCCTAGGCTCAAGCTATCCTCCTGCCTCTGCCTCCCAAGTAGCTGGGACTACAGGCGCCCACCACAACACCCGGCTTTTTGTTGTTGTTGTTGCAGCGGTCATTGTTTGGTGGGCCCGGGCTTGATTTGAACCTGCCAGCTCAGGTGTATGTGGCTGGCGCCTTAGCCACTTAAGCCACAGGCGCCGAGCCCCAACCTCAAACTCTTGGGCTTAAGTGATTCTCAGCCTCCCAAGTAGCTGGGACCACAGGTGCCTGCCACAGCACCTGGCTACTTTTTTTGTTGTTTTAGCTGGCCTGGGCTGGGTTCCAACCCACCAGCCTTGGTGTATGTGGCTGGCACCCTACCTACTGAACTATGGGTACTGCCATGGGCTATTTTTTTGTTTGTTTGTTTGTTTGTTTAGTAGGCTCAGGCTGGGTTTGAAACTACCAACCCTGGTGCCTGTGGCTAGCGCCCTAACCGCTGCATAGGCACCGAGCCAGGGGCTGTGCTCTTTACTCCATCACTCAGACTCTGCTGTTTCTACTCACGGGGTATTTTATTCATATACTGAACATCAGAATACTCACTTCTTGGTAGCAGCCAAACTTTTTTTGTTTCATCCACCAACAATAACTTTTTTATAAATAACTCTTAACTTTAATCTTTTCCCTGATTATTTATTATATTATGGCCATTCCAGATGTTTTTTCTTTATGAAACACATTAAATTTTCTCCTAATACATTCACTTTTTAAGAATGTTAAAATTAAAGTGGAGGCCAGGCATGATGGCTCACTCTTTTAATCCTAGCCTTCTGGGAGACTGAGGCAAGAGGATCCCTGAGGTTAAGGAGTTCAAGAGCAGCCTGAGTAAGAGCGAGAATTCTACTAAAAATACAAAAAAACTAGCCGGGTGTACTGGTGGGTGCCTGTAGTCCAGCTACTCAGGAGACTGAGGCAAGAGAAATTGATCAAGTCGAAGAGTTTGAGGTTACCATGATGCCACGTCACTCTCCTCAGGGACTCTGTCTCAAGGAAAGAAAAAGCATTTAAAAATAAATTAAAAATAGAGAAAAATTAAAGTGTTAGTGGGAAAAATATACTTAGTGCAGAAGAAAGCAGTAAAGAAAAAATTAACTTAAAGGACGTGAGGTATATAGAAAACAAAATACTAGCAAATGCAAATCTAACTATATATCAATAATAGCATTTAATTTGACAAGATTAAATAAATAATTATTAAAGGTATTCAAAGTAGATTTAAAAAATATGAAAGCAAGATCCAAATACAGTATATGCTTCCTGTAAGACAATCACTATAGTTGCAGAGACACTAACAGATTGAAAGTAAAAAACTTTAAACATATTAACACAGCAGTGTGAAAGCTAGAGCGTAAAAATCGATATATGTAAAACACTAGCGATGAAGTTTATTTTATGATGATGAAAAGTGTCAGTTCGTCAGGAACAATAAACTTATAAACTATATATAGTTAAAAATAGATACAGTAGTATATGAAGCAACAAATTCCAGAAATAAAAAGAGACATAAATAATTCAATAATAATATTTGGACCCGTCAATATTCACTTTTAGTAATGGATAAAGCATCTAGAGAGAGGATCAAGGAGGGAATACAACACATGGAGACACTAAAATCCAACTAGATCTAAGAGACATATTGAGACCTCTCATCTAAAAGGAGTAGAAAGTACATTTTTGTAACTTGCTCTTAGAATATTCTCCAGGCTCAACCATATAGTAGGGAAAAACCTTATTACAATTAAAAAGACAAAAATCACATAAACCACTTATCTCCTCTGATCAAGATGTAAAGAAATTAGATATAAGAGACCAAGAAATTTGGTGACATGAATTACTGGAAATTAAACAACTAGATCCAAAATAACTTGTTAGACCCAGCCGGGGGTCCAACGTGGGATGCAGCCCCCAAGAAGAGTCACCACACTCAGGTCGATGCAAAAGCAAGAGGCAGGTTTATTTCTGACGCGTCAGGGTCCCTCAGCCGCTCGGGGGAAGGACCCCGGGCAGCTGTTACAGTCTGGTTTTAAAGGCAAAAACCGCAGGGAAGGCAGGGAGGGGTGAGGGGGTGGTGAGTGAGGTCGTTGGTCTCGAGAAGGAAAACAGCAGCTGCATGGAAAAATCTTGATTTAGCAAGCCCTGTTTGGAA
>CAUYRH010038122.1:0-105393 GCA_963574655.1 Perodicticus potto | reverse complement strand
AACCTCCAATTCCTGGGCTCAAGCGAGTCTCCTGCCTCCGCCTCCCAAGTAGCTGGGACTACAGGCGCCCGCCACAACGCCCGGCCATTTTTTGGTTGCAGCCATCATTGTTGTTTGGCGGGCCCGGGCTGGATTCGAACCCACCAACTCAGGTGTACGTGGCTGGCGCCTTAGCCCGTTGAGCCATAGGCGCCGAGCCTCCAGCATTTTCTTGATCAAAATTCCGGAGTAGATGGAATCTAGGAGTTGTACCGATACAGTGAAGTATCAGTCAGGGTCTTGAACTGAAAGTTTAAAGGTGAAGGACCTATTAATAAAGATCAGTACCTACATATAAGGGAAACAACAGGAACTGAAGCCCCAAGGGACCCATGACAGCAGGAAGCTATCACCACCACTCTGCCTGAAGGAGCAGGAAGAGATTGTGACCTTGGGAGAGGAGCCACCTGCCAGTCTGCAGATGGACACTAAAGTAAAGTAATTAATGTACAGTTAGTGCAGAGCAGGGATGTGTAAAACGTTTTCTGTGAAGGGCCAGATCGTAAATATTTTAGGCTTCCTCTGTCACAACTACTTGCCTCTGCTGGTACAGTAGCTCAAAAGTAGCCATAGACAATTCCTTGTATTGTCTATACACAGAATTGCATGGTGGGACGTAGGTATCATAAAGACTGTGGCCCAGCCAGGGAGAGAGGAAGGACAAGGACAAATACTCTGACTTCTCTCTCTGCTGTTTATTTTTTCTAGTGTTGATTATTGCCTATGACCCATCCTCTCCCCATTCTGCTTGTGGTTCATCAGTCTGTCCCCAAGCTCTTATGTCTCCCAAATCAGTAAACCGTCTTTCATCCCAAACAGCTGTTCTATAGTCCCGCACCAGTAACTGAGTACAGCATCCCATCCTTCCTACTCAACGAGCATTTCCCCTCGACATAAACCTCACATTTAATTCATATTTATGTCCTCTTGCCGTAGCATTCGTGGATGCTAGGCACAGTTTTAAGCACTGCAGAACATCTGAAGGCAATTAAGGCTCAATTAAGCTCAAATTCTAGTAGAAGAGATAGACCTTCGAACTAACCAGAGTAGGGATTCAAACCTCTGCAGGAGCGTAGCATGAACAAAGAGCCGTAATAGTATGCAGAGGGGCAGGGCTAAATTTTGACTGGTCTGAGGGAAGGCTTTTTAGAAGGGGCCTGTGAATTTGACCTTGAAGGATGGAGTAGGGTTTTTCCAGGAAGAAAAAACAGCTTGATCAGAGGCACAGGGTTGAAAGAGACATGTCCTGAAAGAGCCAGGGGCTGGGGCAGAATGGATTGAGCACAGTGCAGGGTGGAGAGCAGCCCAGGTGAGACTGGAGAGGCCAGCTGGGGCTGGATGTAAAGGGCTTTGAATTCCCTGCCAAGACAATTCAGCCTGACTTCGTAGGGCACAGCGTCCTGAACAGAGACAAATTGCAACTGGCCCCTTACCTTGAATTCCAAACTCTCATATTAAAAATTGAAGACCATTCCCTCTAAAACTCTGTCCTCTCAGCTCTGCCTTTTACCTTGGCTTCATCTCAGATCCTGTCCTCACCAGCCCCCCGTTCTGTTCCAACTATTTTTCCATCTAAAACTGTTACATGTGAATAGTTAAAGGTGAATCCCGAACAGTTAAATGTGAATTCTGGATTTCATTTATCTATTTCTACTTATTACTAACTGTGGTTGGAAGATTTGCATGATGAAAAGTGGAAAGACGAAATTGTCTTCTCCTTGGAGAAATAATTTGTGCACCTGCCATGTAGAAATTATTTCAAGTTCATGCTTCGTGAGAAAAGTTGCAAATTGGTCGCTGGAATGGAGCTAATGTACCCGTGCACAGGCGACCTCACCTTTGTTGGGATACGTTATTAGCCAAACACCGTATCTGCGTGGGTTTAGGGGAAGGAATGAAGAGTTGTGGATCAAGGTCACTGTCAGGGCATTCACTTATTCACTTATTAAATATTTATTAACAACTGATTAAGTGCCCAGCATCAGGCAAAATGTGCTAGGATGTACTCTCATGTGCATCAGAAATACAAGTCTTCTCCCATCGGAATGTATGCTCCAGGAGCAGCAACTTTGACTCATGGCCTTACTACCAGACCCTAAACTGTATCCAGCACACAGTAGGGACCTGATCAGTATGTATCAACCAGATGACTGAAAGCAAGCAAGCAAGCTGTGAAGTTGTACTGGGAGGAATACTGGAAACCTGGGTTTGAATCCTAGAATCTGAATATGAGCAAGTAGCCCTTACCCATAAAAATTAGTTGCTTAATCAATTAAAATTTAAAGCTTTGATCCTAATAATATTGAATGCTTATAGTTCCATATTAAGTCCCTTATATCTTTATCTTTCTGGATGGGAGAAACTAATTTAACAAAATATTATAAACATCAAGGTTTCCAAACATGTCACTATTTAAAGGTGATATTTTTAACATATTAATAGGAAGTTTAGAATTCAAGGCAAGGGGCCAGTTGTGATTTGCTTCTGTTCAGGACGCTGTGCCCTACCCATTGAAACCATTAACAAGGCAAAATGAAGTATGTAATGAAATTAAGACAGTAGACTACGGAATGGGTAGCTGCCTTTCTTTGTTGGCATGGCTATTGAGAGGCAGAAGAGGGACGGGAGCATCAATTCTCACTCTGCCACGGCTGTGTGGTACCAGTTGATGGAATTTTCTCTAGCCCTATAATTACACCATCAGCAAAGTGAGGTGGTCAGCAGAGAGCTCAGCCCATCACCCCCACTCCCCTCTGCTTTTTGGTCAAGTGAGTCCTCACAATGGTCGGTAAGCCTGCTCTTCCTGGGTAGTTACAGCAGTTCAAACAATAGGCCCACAGATGTCAGCCCAGCGTTTATCCCCTTGACAATGGCTCAGTTCTGCACTGTGGCATTATTCAAAGCCCACTTTGAAACAAACTCGCCTTGAAACACATACAAATGTGTCCTCCCACCCCCACCGCTGCTGGAAACTTTGAAAGATACCTCAGCAAAACCAAGCTGGGCTGTAATGAGAAGGATTTTTTCCTGCCAGAGGCCCATGGAATCTCAATCAATAGCTTCAAATGCCAGGTGAGTTTTACATTCAGGGGCAGAGTGTGGACGCCACATCCTGCTGGGTGTGTAGAGTTCCAGCTAGTATGGCTCCTGCCAGACTTGTCATAAATGTGGGCAGAGGAGGTGGTGTCACCTGAGATGATTCCCAATGTCCTGTTTAAATATCACCCCCCCATGCCCCTGACAATCTTCCTTCATGCCTAAAGTGTTAGACCTCACTCTTTTAGATTATTGAAAACACTGCATCCCTAAAACTTCCCTGTAAATGACAGAAGTATAGAAGTACCTGTCATTGTCACCACCATCATCATCATCTGTGCTTTTGACTAACATTTAAAGGGGCTTTTGCCATTTTGTCATTTGACTCTTGTAATACCCCTAATGAGGTACAGGGGGCAGGAACTCCCACCTATTGATAGGAGACTAAGACTAAATGACTTGTTTGGGTAACCAGCATATACATATTAGAACCAAAGACTCCTTTGGTTGGGACTAACTCAAGTCTCATCTAGTCTGAGTGATCTCTTCTGGAATATTCTGGTCAAGTAGTTACCTAACTTCTGCTTGGATGCCTCCAGCAATGAGAAACTTACTTCCTCACAAGACAAGTGCTCCATTCCACTGTTGTTTAAACCTCAGCGTTAGTTCTCCTTTATATTACAGAACCCAAGTCTGTCTTCCTGTATTTTACACCCAGTGCTCTCAGGTCCATCTGCTTTGGCTGCATAAAACAAGCTGAGCTCTTCTCTATGACAACCTTTTATATGTTTGAGGATAATTCTCTTGCCTTGCACTCCCAGGTCTTTCTCTTTAAGGCAAAGAATTCCCCAAAGTTTTGAGATGCCCTCACGGTCATTGTCACTATCTTTTAAAGGTGTTCTAAGTTACCAACATCCCTTTTAACATAGGACCATTGTAGCCTGAGAAACAGAATAAAACTATTACTATGACCTCTTTGAATTAGGATCTTGTGCTTCTGTGGGTGCCACCACAGCTGGCATAAGTCATTTTTATCTAGGTTTCACCTGGAATAATGGGATGGAGAAGGCTGGATCTGAGAGGAGGAAATCAAGAAAGTATGGAATGTCGCAGTGGAGAGGTTACCCTGGGGACATTACAGTGGGGGCCTTGGGAGTGCTTGGGGCTGCTGAAAAGGGCAGAGTCACACACTAAGAAAAGAAGGCCATGGCCAGCCCCTCACATCATCTGTCCACTCTCTCTGCCCTCCTCTGTTCTCTGCAGATGGATCTGTCATGCCCTGACTTCAGGAGCCTCCTTTGCCCACTAAGCTGCTTCAGTCCTCCACGTTGTCATTGCCAGGGTGACCAGAGGACACGTACAGCAGAAATTGTTAGTGGCCCAACAAAATCTGTTCTCTCCTTCCATTATTTATAGAGTTGTAGCTAGACATGTGGCCAGCAAACTAGAGATGACATTTTCCAGTCTTCCTTGTGGGTGGGCATAGCCATGTGACTGGTTCTCAGTGGAATGTGAGACAATTCCTGGACTGGGTGTTAAATAAATTGGGCAGGCTTGTCCACGTTGTCTTCTCCCTCTCCCCTTCCCCACCAGCTGGAATATAGGATGTGGCAGGGACCTTAGACCAAAGGTGATGAAACCCTAGCAAAGTGCTCCTCAAACTTGAGCTCGTCGGAATCAGCCAAAGGGTTTCTGGGAGGGCCTCAGAATTGAGTTTCTGACAAGTTTCCTGGTCTGTGAGCCATACCTGAGAAGTTCTGCCTCAAAGGATGGGGAAGCAAGAGGATGAACCTGGGTCCCTGAATGACTTTGTGGAGCCGGCTGTCTACTAATCCAGACATGGCACGTTCTTAAGTAACAGAGAAATAAACCTGTGTCTTGAGGTTGCCAATTTAGCAAATTAAAATGTGAGATGCTTAGATAAATTTCAGATAACCAATAATTCCAAGTATTGCAAAGGGGCATGCTTATGCTAAAAAATTGTTATTTATCTGAAAGTCAAATGTAACTGAGTATTTATATTTATCTGGCAAACCAATTCTTTGTTCTTTAGGCCAGTAGATTAACTTTCCTCATCACTAATACAATTTAAGACCCAGGCTGAGTACTCTCAGACTCTGAGCATCTCACCTGCTCTGGCATCCCCACAGTGACCATGGGATGCTACCTGCTCCTTTTTCTTGCCTTCTCTGGATGCTAGTTCTCTTAACTAGTGTTGTACTTTTCTCTCTGTACCAATGTCTTGCTCTGGTTACTTCTTAAAAGCTCGGTCTCTGGTAGAATTAGAGTTATGACAGTCCCCCAGCACCATTCCTTTGGTGTTGGGGTCATGGTCCAAGCCCCAACTCACTCCCCATGTTATTATTCATACCTGGGTCTCCTTTCTTATACTGTGAACATCCTGAGTCTTTTAAGTCTCTGTCTCTGCAGGGGCCAGCACAGGGCCTAGAACAGAATATGTCACCAATGCCTTTGCATTACCTGCCCCTGACATGCTCACTGATATGCTACGCTTGGAGACTGCTGGGGAAAAACTGGGCAGGGAGCAGAGGAGCTTCCTTTGAGTGACTTTACCCAAGTGTCAGGAAATAGCAGTGTTGTCCCTGCAATAGAATTCTCCAGGAGAGTGACTGGAGACAATATTGACGGGCTGACTCTTGATGGGCAAGGAACAGAGATTGGAGAATAATAGACATTTGAGCTCTGGGATAATTTTCCTAGTCAAGTGGTGGAGGGTTCATGCCCCAAGAAAGTGGGGAGTAGAGAAGTAGTTTCAAAGGGCCCAAATGCTGGGAGCCCAGGCCGGTTCTGCATGGAATGTTACAGGCAGGATTGTCTTGCCTTCCTCCTTGAGGAGCCACAGTGGGCAGCAGGACCTGGAGCCACACATGTCCCCAACAGCATTTGTGGGCTCTGCCTACGTTGAAGGGCTGCCCAAGTTCATGGACACAAGGAGAGGATAGACAGGACTGGACCACAGAGATGTGTGTATATAGGTACCTCTGAGGGAATCCTGAGCCTCATGGGCGGCTTGTAAAGTCAACATGGAGAAAGAAGTGTAAGCTGAGCTCTGGCCCCCGCCACGGCATGATGCTGTTTGCACTCCTGAGCCCATGGAACAAGACATGCCAGTGACTCCAGATTTTGTTCTTTTCAATTCTTTGAAACTGGGTTTTGCTCCCCTGGTGGGAATCTCGCCTTGGAATTGGGGTGCTGGCCACCCCTGATCTGAAGGGGACATGCTGTTCCTCTGTCCATCCAGCAGAACCTCAGCTGTCAGCTCCTGTTCTGTCCAACCGGGGTGTCTGGTGCTTGTCTGGCCATGAGCCACCATGCAGGCTTGGCCAGGAAGACGTGTCAGGACCAGCGGAGAGCAGGGCCGCCACCCACAGAACGCCTCCTCTGCCCAGGGCGTCGCGTCCAGCACTCTGTGTACTTTCTTGCATTTGTTTCCATTCATTTACTGTACTCATACAGTTGCATCTGGATTCCTCTCAGAAAGATTTTAAGGTAAATTTGTTTTTCAACCTTCACAGAACCCTGAGAGGTAAGGATTATTATTTCCATTTTGAAAACCATGAACTGCTGCTTAGAGAGGGGAAGGAACACAGCTAGTGGGCACAGCGAAGGGCTGAACTGGAATTTGGATGCTGGTCGCTTTGACTTCAAATCCTGTTCTCTCTTTTTTTTCCCTGAATAGATTTTTTTTAAAAAACCCAAACTATCAAGCATTTGATACATATAAAAGAATATAATGTATATGTAGGTTGATAATAAAATGCCTCCCTAGTGAACCTGGCCCCATGCTTTCAAATGACTGTTCCCTGGGAGGTAGGCTTTCATCCCAACACCTGAGGGGAGAAACTGAGACGTGAAGGCTCTTCCACCTGGGCTAAGGTCCCTGGGAGAAGGAGGTGGGGACTGAAGCTGAGTCCTGCTCTGTCTGACTGTAGAGACTAGGACTTCCATATTTGGGACAATTCTGAAAATGTAGATTTTTTTTTTTTTTTTTTTTTTTTTTGCAGTTTTTGGCCAGGGGTGGGTTTGAACCCACCACCTCTGGTATATGGGGAGTCAGTTCTCTAAGTTACCCTGAGTAACATAGCATATGAGCCACAGGCACCGCCCTGAAAATGTAGATTTTTGAGCTCCATCCTTGACCTTGTGGATCAGAATTTCCAGAGTAGTGACCTAGGAAGGTATTTTTCTCAAAACTCCCCAGGTGATTCTGAACCTCCTGGCTCCAGGCGATGTGGGGAATGGAAATTCTCAGCAGCATGCTGCACCAAGTGGCTGGGAGAGGATGGAGCTGGTGGCTTCAGGGGTCCTCTTGAAAGATACAGGCAAACCCTTCCCCTAGGCAAAGGGTGTACTCCCCTAATGTCTGTCCTTGTCACGCAAAGCCAAGGTTACTCAATAAATGAGTATTAAAGATTTCTAACATTCAATGTTTATAAAGTAGCATGAATTGATCACTGGAGTTGACTGAGGACTTAAGGCAATGTTCTGCTAAGAAGTTTGGCGGCCACCCAGCTCCTGGCAGCAGACAAGGCTGGGAACCTGCAGTCTGGGGGAAGGATGCACGTTGCCAGCTTCTTGTTGGTGCTGTCTTGGGTTGGTTGTGCTTTTTCAATTGTTATTCTTCTTGCTGTTTGACTATGTGTTATTGTTAATTCAGCTTTCCCCATAGCTGTGGAGTTTGTGGTGGGTTGTTTGGTTAACCCTGCAGTGTGTAGTGATGCCTATTTTGCGCCGACCATTTGGGAGTCTATAATTTTAGAGTAACTAGACACTAACGTCATAGATGCTGATTCACATGTGACCTGTCCACATGCTCATTGCAAAGGCAGATGTGTGCATGCACCTCTGGCTTCCCCAAATGTGCATTACAGCAGCCTTGCATATATTGCACAACACCTTTTCCCCTGGAAATTGAGACTGGATGGGGCAGTGGACAGTGGGATTTTTTAATTTTTTGTCCTGCTCAAGTTGGTCACAAGTCGACAAAGTCCAAGAGCCATCAGCCTAGAGAAATCAAGTCTTAGAGCTGGGAGGGGCCTTGGGCCCAAAGTCAGGGAGCCTCGGAATGTGTTATGGTTTCTTCAATCAGCTAGATCCAAGAGGTAGTTTCTTCCAATTAAAAAATTTTTTTTGTTTCTTCTAATTTTTTAAGACAAAGGCAAGGCACTCGGACAGTGGCTTCCTGCCCAATAACGTGATATTTCATTTACAGCAACTCAAGAGCGTAGCTTGTGCGTGTTAATATTGGATTATTTCTCTTCATAGTTAGCTGCTGCCTCATTTCACTGTTTCCTTGGCAACGCTTCTCAAACACCACTTCGTACTCTGAATACACAATGTAAACAATCTGCAGTTGAACATTTCCCAATTTAGGGGGTTAGAGCTAGAGCCAGCAGGGCTGCCATTAGGAAGCTGCTGAGAAGCGGGGTGCTGGGGAGACTCCTGGCAAGGGATGGCCATGCCAGACCACGGCCGAGCTGGGGGGGTGTCAAAAGGTCACTCTTTGAGTACTTTGCTCTTTCTTTAGGGGGCACTTAGTACAAGAGGGACTCAGGGTAACTTATAGAACTGACAGGGATGAGAGACCTCAAGCTCTGAAAAGTGACGCAACTTTCTTGCTGTCACAGTTTGTGATGGAACCAAGCCCAGGAAGAGGCTGTCCAGGAGCTGAGAACGCTCACTGTGTGTGTTTCTCAGCACCCCCAGGATCATGGGCATTCTTTCCCATGGCACCTAGATGCCAAATAACACTTCTCAATTTCAGCACAAAATCTGTTAGCCCAGATGGACACCACTGACCAGCACTGTGCGGGCACCTTCTCTCCGTAAGGGACACAGGGACTCAGCCTGCTGTCCCGGGAATGGCTCCAGATCCCCCACTAAAGCCATCCTTATTTTCTTTTATCAAAGGAGTTATTTTTATTTACAGTCTCTACCCACACATAGTAATGCACACAGTTTCCACATGGTTATAAGCAAGACAAGAAGATGGTTGCTTTTTTTGAAAAACCTCAGACCCTTTGCTTTCAACTTCTTAGCAACTCTTAGTATCCTTTGACTTCTGAGCAAAGGATCAAATGATTGCTGTGTCTTTAGCAATGAACGAAGCAATACTCATGACCTTGGGAAGTTGAAGAGAGGCTCAAGATAGTGTGGTTGGGGATATGCTACCAGTCGGTGCCTGGTAGGGGTGGGCCGCTGCTCAGAGTGTGTTCCGATCATACCCATCAGAGCCCTTGCTACTCCCTTTAATTTGGTTTTACCTGATCAAGAAGGCATGTTCTGGCTCTACTCCCGGCCTGGCCCATTGGGCCTCCCCAGAGATGCTAGGTGTGTTTACCAGATCCATAAGAGAAGATCTGAGAGCCATGCCTATCCCCCATTTCCTGGTCTATAATCCACAAAACACTGGGTGTGTAGGGGCCCTCCTAAGGAGCACTGCAGACCCTCAGCATATTACACATGGGACAAAATACACACACACACACACACACACACACACACACATACACACACACACACACGTCAGGGCTCTGGGCTATGATGAACTGAGGAGGGTACTGAACATTAATCCTGGGCTTCTGACAGTGCCCCCTGCCCTAAGTGTCTTGGACATAGCTGTTTCTGCCTTCTGTTTTCCCATTTCCTCTCAGAGGAAAGAGGGGGCTGGGAAAGAGTAACCCCCATCCTCAGAGAAGACCTCTTTATTGAGCAGCTTGCCAGACAGAAAGGGCTATGAGCCAGGAGAGCGAGCTTTGAGGCCCAGCTCCACCACACACTCACTGTGACCCTGGGAGTCATGTCCCTTGTCTGGGCCTCAGTTTTCCCATATGTAAGTTGCAGGGATTAGGCTCTATCAGCATTCCCTGAAACACCAGTTCTATGGGGATATTAACTGGCAATAGGAACAAAAATAATTCTAGGACAAAGTAAGTTGTGGAAATGCTCAATTACACAAACTAAAATATGTTTCATTGCTGTGGATCTTCTTGGAGCCATTAATATCTGTAGCCTTACAGATCTCCGAAAGGAGATTATAGCATACAGTATTTCCAAAATGTATTTGATCATAGAACCTCTACATTCTTTCAGTATTGGAATTAGAATTCTCTTTCTGTCCTTGGAGAGGCAACAAGAAATTGATCTTTACTTCTTTAAGTGTCTAATACTATTTGGTCTTTTAGTTTATTTCTAAACCATAAACAGCTCTTGGTGAAGTCTTGGGAGTGGGGTGAGGACCCATCAACAACCATGGGTTCTTGAAAGTCCTTAGGAGATGGGTTTGGGGAGAAGTTTTGCACTCCTCCAGAAATTGTATCCAAAGTCTGGTGTATAATTTGTGTTCTCTCTTGGGGAACAGGGCCTATAGGATTCAGGACTTTCAAAGACTTCTGTGACCCAGAGATGCTGGACTGCAGTGCAGTAGTACCTAAATTCTTATCAGCTAATACCTCAGTAGAAATGAAGTTTGATTTCCTAGGAATTTGAATGAGACGAGACTTTGGTCTCTTGATAGGAGATAGGGAAGTGGGGAAGACAAAGACAGAAAGGAGGGGAAAAAGAGAGGGACCAGTTGTAGCTCCGTCTTGGGCAGGCTGGGGCACCCCCAGTTTCATCTTTGGTCCCAGCATGAATGCTTTTAAAGATCATCATGTGAGTCTACATTATGGATTTCGGCTACTGAATATTAATGCTTCGTGGCAGGGAGAAAATTACTGCTATATCAGAAAGACTCTTTCTCTTCCAGGTCACCGGGGCTCCATTCATTAAGTTGTTGCTGAAGGGCACAAATGTCCTGAAAGTACGTGTCTCCTAAAGGCCACTTTGTCTCTCTCACCCGAAGATACATACCAGGCAGCCTCCACCACTCCACCATGGGCTCCTTCGGTGAATACCTGAGAGCGACGTTGAGAAAGGGAGAAGTGGTTACAGGAGCTCCCCTCCCTTCATTACAAAGCACAGCCTGCACATCCAGACATGCCCACAGGCGGCAGGGCCTTTGTGAGGCTACCAAGACAAGGTTCTTGTGGAACTAAGAATAGAAAACAGGAAATCCAGATCTACAGAGGGACATGAAGTGTGAACTCAAAGGCAGAGTTCTAAAGTTCACCATCCTGGCTGTCTGCTGCCTTTTGGTCAGTGGACTTTGAAACAGAATCCTAATCATAAGTTTATACACTTACGATTTTCCAGCAGCCCGAGGGATCAGAATTCTCTTTGAGGTATAGGCCCTGTGACTGCTCACATGTAATGACCCAGAGGAGGACAAATTTAGCCTTTGGAGGGAAGAATGTTATTGTCTATTTTGATGACAAAAGAGCTCTTTCCCTTCTCTCCTGATGTCTTCTGAAGTGTCTGCATTTTCCTCCCTGAAATATGTCCACCCTACAGGTAAGAATTTGCTAGAGTTTGCTTTCAGAACCTGATGAAAAGGGGTGGAAGTGGGAATGGGGCAGGGAGAGGCTCACAAAACTAACCAACAATATTCATCAGAAATCCTTTAAATTAATTTAAAACGCTGATTCATACGGACACATTGGCATTGCATAACAGCCATTAAAGTATTAGTATTACTTTGGGGGGCACTTTATTATGCAACCCAATGGTAAATCTCCTCTGGGCCTCTTTTTTCTTTTAATTCCCCAAAAGAGTTGCAGTTTGCTAATTTATTTTGAATGGGCAGAGTCTCTATTCATCCCAGCCTCCTATTCAGCTTTTTACCTCAGTGCCAGGATGGTGGGCCACACAAAAGTTGGTGCCCAGTGCCAAAGAGGTGCTTGATACTTGTAAAGCACCTAATGATAGGCAAAGGCAGAGCTGTCCATTCATTCACTGAGTGAGTGTTGATGGACAGACAGCATCTATGAGCAAGAGGCTGTGTGCTGAACCTGGAACAGATCTGAGCTTCAGTCTGGCTCTGTCTTTCTGGGTCTCAGTTTTACCATCTACGAAAGGAAGGCTTGAACAGGAATGCTCATTCTTGAGGCAGGATGCTTAAGAGCAGAGATCCTGGGACCAGACTGCCCGGTTTTGAATCCTAGCTTTGTCACTTACTAGCTGTGTGACTTTGGGCCAGTACTTAACTATTCAGAGCCTTGGGCCCCCTACAGCTATAAACATGATTCTAATGAAGTTACCTTGTTAGAGGTGTTGGGAGGATTAAACTGTACCAAAGTGCTTTGAACACTGCCTGGCCCAGCTCAAGGACAGATAAATATGCTCTATTATTATGATTGTTCTTGCTGAGACTCTGGCAGGAGGACTGCTTCTGCATGGCAGAGTCTACTTGCCAAGTCATTTCTCAGCCTCACTGGCAGCTAGGGACATGGGGCTGAGTTCTAACCCATGGAATGAGAGTGGATGTAAAGTCACCATGTCCAGGTCTGACTTTTAAATACCTTCCACACAAGATTGTCCATGTCTTTCCCCCTCTGCTGTTTCAGTGCAGATGCTCGTGGCACCCCGAGAAGCTGTGTGTTGAAGAAAACACGGCCCCAAGATGGAAGGGACCAGGATCTCTGCATAGTGATTTGGAGAAGAGCCACCTACGATACACCCATGCTTGGATTTCACGTCCCTGAGAAATAAACATCAAAAGTGCTGAGCCCATGAGATTTTGGGGCAGCTAGAGTTACTACAGCAAAGCACTGGGCAAAGTATCGAATCTGATGGGGACTAAGACATCCTCTAAGAGGGGCTGAACCTGGTTGCAATTGTCTAGTTGTTTGACTCCAAGTTGCTGGTGTTATCTGGGTAACGACCCAAGGACGCCTTGTCCTTTAGCTGGGGACTAGATCTTATATGTCTTAGCAAGTGCTTGCCTGGTCTCTGGCAAGCTCCCTGCAGACAGCTGCCCAAAGTGGCCGCCTGGGCTTACTGCCCCCGCATTCTGGACAATGGAGCCCAGATGCCATGCAGAGCTACTCAGGTTACCCAGGCAGTAGCCCATGTTGAAAATGGGCTTTGTCCTTGGAGCTTTGTCCTCCCCTGTCTTCCCAGCCCCAGCTAACCCTTGAGTGGGAATTAGCAGTTATGTTTGTATAGGAACCTGAAAAGTGGGCAAAGTGAAAGTTTTCTTCATTAAAATGCAAAGCAAAACACACTTCCTGCCAAAGTGCAGGACTAGAAGAATGTTCGTCTCGTGGTGTTGGCTTCTGATGGGGAGTAATTTGGTGACTATGCACCTGAGCTGGAGACAGGTCTGTTTCAGCAGTCCTGGCTGCATTTGGTAATTCCCCTTATGGCAGATTCTCTCTCTCTCTTTGAAGAAAATCTCCTCCAACACCTGTCCATCCTTCTCTCCTAGCACTTATCATTTTCCTCACGGTAAATCATCATTTCTACCCATGGAGTAAGGCCTTTCCAATGATGCAGAGAGGCCAGAGCTTTGGGAGATAGAAATGTGAAAACCAAATAGAGCACCGTTGCAGAAAAATAAAAACCCAAGCTGCTTTAGCTTTTGGTTGTGTAGTACACTGATCATGAAGGAAAATCCGGCTTTTATGCAATGTCATGGCTCACAGCGAGCAAGCAGAGGCCAATCCAAAGCAGAAAATTAGCAAAGGTTTGAACAGGAGACCCCTTTTGGGCTAAGTCCCTTGCTCAAGGCCAAATATGCCTTCCCATTGTCCCTTGTGGTTGCCCCTACCTGCCTCATCTCCACAATCAGACTGACAGGTGAGCCGAGGGCAGGAGTGGATGGCCCTCTAGGCTTTGCACCTGGAGGCAGAGGCTTAGATTTGTGACTTATTCCCTAGAGGATCTAAACAAGTCACTTAATCATAGTTCCATGACTCTGGTAGAGGCTGAGAGTTGTTCACAGAGGCCCTTCTCTGCTTCCACAGCAGCAGAATTCTACCCAGGTACATGCTGCTCAGCTGGACATTCCCAAGCATCCCTGATTAAGTGTGTTCACATGGCTAAGTTTCCACCAGTGGAATGTGAGGAGAAGTGACATAGGCCACTCCTGTTGACTGCATCCCAGGTGTGGTAGTGAATCAGCTTGGACCATGTGGATGACAATAATGCCCTAGAGAATAGGAGAGCCACCATGTGGAAGAAACATGGGTCCCTGAGTGAAGTGAGGAGCAGAATCACTTTACACACCTGTACTACTATAGGGAGATTATTGCATAAAAGAAATAAAGTGATTTGATTGAGTTAAGTCACTCAAGAACTGGATTTCTTAGACCAGTACATTAGTCTTCTTTAACTGATACATTCCTTGTAGGTTTATGGCATAGTAAGATATATCAGTGCTGGGTAGGTAGGTGCTCAGTAAATGTTTTCTGAATGAATGGTGAACAAAGAGACTGGTTATTTCCATGTTTTAATCCCAACAATCTGAGGAGCAGGCTCACAGTATAACAAAAGTTGATTTCAGGGAACTCCAGGCCTAGACTGTTAGGGTGAGCAGCTGTGGCCTCAGGTGGAGGGTGGGAGGGTGGGCAAAGGGCAGAGCACTGGGTCCAAATCCTACCTGCCCTCTGACTACTCATGCAAACTTGAGCAGACCAGTTAATTGTGATGGATCTTGGCTTCCTGAGCATCCATAAAATGGGGATGCTAATTATGGCTCTTTTTACTCTCTAGGGCTGTTATGATGCTTGAGAGAATACAACAACAGTGAAAACACTGCATATGGCAGACATCAATAAGAGAAACATGGCAGGTCAAGTCACGTTTGCTGAGTGTGGGCTGGATACACTTGGCTTTTCCTTCCATGAATTTTTACTGAGCACCTACTAAGCCCAGGTATCATCAAGCATGGTAGTCCTCACAGAGCTTAGAGTCTGATGGAAACTACATATAAGGAAATAGACAATTATAATACAACAGGAGTTATTAGATAGAAATACAAGGCATCATAAGTACACAGAAGAGGGGCTCTTAGCTCAGACTTCTGTGATCCTGGAGTGCTTCTCAGAGGAAATGATCTCTCTAATATTGCAAGCAAAAGGAGGAGTCAGCTAGGTAAAGGGAGGTTTGAGTGGGAAGCATGTTCCAGGCAAATATAGTAAGGGTCACCCCTGAATAATAAGAAACAGCTGGTAAGAGGTTTCCAGTCTGTGGTAACAGACTGGGCTGGAGGGGTCAGACAGGTGTGGGGAGTAGTTACTCTCCACCTTGGCTGCAGCTTGAGGAAATTATGCCCAGGTCAACCCACTCCCCAACCAAGTGCTTGAAAAGCTCACCAGGTGAGCAAAGGTGAAGACACGGCTATGTTGCAAGTACTGATTAGATCATGCAGGATCTTAAAAGCCAAGATAAAGAGCTGGAAGTTTATCTTGAGAGCAATGGGGAGCTTCTGAGGATTTTATAGAAGGAAGGGACATGATTAGATTCTTTTTTCTCCAGAAAGATTACTGTAGCTGCTGGGCGGAGAAAGGAATGTGGCAGAAAGACTGGGGTGGCCAAGGGACTGGTTAGGCTGCTGCAGTGACTCTGGTGAGAAGTGCACTGAGTGATGTCAGTGGGGATGGCAGGACATGCGCAGATCTGAGGCCTGGTCTTTGGTGGGCTGCCAGAGAGGACAGGAGAGAAGTGGGAAGGCAAACATCACCCCTTACACATGCGGGTCAGAGTCACTGAGTTTCCAGCTGGAGATGCAGACCTGTGAGTCAGCAGCAGAGAGAAGTGACATGCTCTCCCAGGAAAAGGGGCAAAAAATGAGGAAAAAAGAGGGCCCAGAACAGAACCCCAGAGGACTGAGGGAGGGGAGCACCCCAGTGAGACCGAGAAGAGCTGTTCAGTGAAGGAAGAAAAAAACCACACATGTGCATTGTCAGAATATTAAGAATGTGACTACTGAGAGATAGTCATAGGTCACTGGTGACCTTGACAGTGTAGGTGAGGTCAGTGTCTGGGTGAGGCAGAAGTGATGGTGGGAGTGAATACCATCCAACAGAGGCAACTGTTCTTTATCTTCTCCACAGATAGCAAACACGTATTTGTTTATTCCATCCTTAAATACTTTATTTATGCAGTACCTCATGGGCTGGGCACTGTGTTTGGAGTTGTAGACAAGTTCCGAGTTTTCCTTGCTAGGAGGAGACAGGGAATCTCGTCCATACCACACATCAATGTCATAGAAATACTTGAATGGAAAAGCACATCAGGGGCTTTGGAACACAGTGGAGTCAACTCTTCTAGGGAAAAGGGAGGGATGGTCTTAGAAATCAAAGAACAGGGGCTGAGTTTGCATTGATGTGGTCATCACTGGAGCTGCCCATTGCAGAGTTCAGATCTCAGCCCAATTTGGAAAAATGGCACTTTTGGGCCTCTTCGTGGTTTGATGGGGCCACGTAGCCAGCCTTGGCCAATGAGTGGTGAGAGGCGGTGAACAGGTCAGCTCTAGGCCAGAGTGTTCATTGGCCAGCACAGGAGGCTCCGAGGCCTTTTTTCCCTTAGGCACGGCAAATAGCAATCTGTGGCTGCTCCTAGGTACCTGAGTGACCCCTCCTCAAGGGGGACACACACCTCTTGATATACCAGAAGCACAATTCAGAAACAAACTTTTGTTGTTTTAGTGATAGTTGTTACTTTTGCTACTGCATAACCCCACTCAATGGTTCTCAAAGTGTGGAGCTGGGACCAGCAGCATCAGCTACACTCAGGAACTTGTGTGAAATGCAGATTCTCAGGCCTGACCCTGAAGTTACTAAAGCAGCAACGCTGAGATGGGACTCAGCAAACTGAGTTTTAACAAACTCCAGGAGATTCTGAGGCACACTGAAGTTTGGGAATCGCTGCCTTGCTGGTGCTGACTGATGTGTTCATCTTTAAGGCAGAGTAGGAATCAGAAGGCATGGAGAACGTCATCCTAGTCAAGTAAACTTTAAAAAACTGAGTAAGATACTAATTAAATGGTGAGCCTCATCGTGTCATTGAAAAGAATTTTTGAGGAAAAATATCATTGTACCCATCTCTCACAGACTGACATTTCCTGACAAAATGGCCTTGTAGGCAGTTTCCTACTGTGTCAAGTCAGAAAATACTGTGGTGGCAGAGGAGATATTCCGAATCCAGGACCCAGGATAACCCCAGGAATGCATTTTCCATTTATCTTATTGCCTTGCTGATGCAGAAAATGCTCTTGAATGCCTTGACTCTGAAAGGTACATAAAACTAAATTCTCTCTGCTTCAGAGACAATCATTACAGCAAGAGCTGAGGCTATTTGGTAATGGGTACTATTTCAATAAAGCAAAAAGTACAATTTCAAACTAATCACTTTTCAAACTGTCAAATAAAAGGAATCCATTTGTGCATGTGAAATTAATCCACGGGTTCTAACTATTAACTGAAAGCAGGTGAAAAATTTCAAAGAAAAGAAACATTCTATTAAACAGCTGGTTGAATGTTTAAAGACAGACACCTAACACTCCTTTGGCCCATTCTGGATTCAAAAATATGTATTTTCACCAGCCCTAGGTGAGCTCTATGAACCAATGTTTTGTGATAATATTAAATTCTAGTAACAAGATGCCGTTTTGTTCATTGGCATTGCTTTAACCAAAATGACCATCGCACGTTTTGCGATCAGAACAATAGCATATTATCACTTTAACTTTTACTCTTGGCTTAAATTTGATGCTGAGGGCCGTCCTTGGCTAGCTCTCCAAGTGTCACATTTAATGATGATTATGATCTATTTGCTATTAATGAATGCATCCTTATACAGTCTAGTCAATGAGAAGAAAATTCTGCAAATGTATGAAAAAGTGATTCTCAGCCACGTGCTCATCACGTATAGAAGGTGAACATCCATCTATCTCCTCTACAAACAAAAACAGAACACTGGTCTTTTCCTTTTCATTTCCTCCCGGGGTTTCCACTGTAATTAATTTGATGTTCATGCCTTCAGTATCTTTGTTGGTATTGAAACTGCTGAAAATAATCAGTGAACCTTTTCCCTCCCCAGCCCACTAGCACCTCTCACCTGTATTCCTGTGCCAGGCCAACACAAGCAAAATGGTCCTTGCTAACTTGGTCCCAAGGGAACCATATGGGTGGTGACCTGCTAGAATAATTGGAAAAGATTGAGAAGGGGATGCTTCTCACACTTGAACATGCACACCAATTTCCAGGGGATCTCATGACAAAAAAATGTACACTCAGTAGGTCTGGGATGGAACCACAGACTCTGTGGTCTTCCAGGCAATACCCACGCTGCTGCTGTGGACCACACCATAGTTAAGGGTTTATCACACGTTCTACACAAGGGGGACTTCCAGAACACTAGTTCGTGGGCATTTATTGAATGGTATAGCTCCTTTTTGATTTAGGGTTCCTTGAAAGCAGAGACTGGCTCTTAATACACATTTTTGTTGTTTTGTTCCCTGGCTGGCACCTGGCACAGGGCCTGCACCCTGGTGGGTATGTATTTATTTAATAAAGCAGAGTTGGCCTTGTTCCAGAAAGGGTTTTAAGCGGCCTTACCCTCTAGCAGGCCCTAAGTAGGTGCTGATGAATTGGTGAGGAACCAGGGAAGGAAGTCAGTTGCAGGGGTAGTCACGGAAGCTCTGGGCTGGGGTTCCCTCCGCTTGCCTGCACCTGTATTACACTTCAGCTGCTCTTCTGAAAATTTCCCTCTTGCCTCATTTTTAAAGCAGTTTACACTAGAGAGCCGATCAGAAAGGAGGAGGAAAAACAAAACAAAACCAGAGCGCCCTGGCAAGAATTTTTGGAACATCAAAAAGCTCGACCGGGTGTTGGAGCCACAGAACTCTGAAGTTTCTTTTTCCGCCTGGTTTTTAGCTTTTTGCAGGTCGATGTCACGCCCCGCCCCGCAACACAGGTTCCCCCGCCTGCTCCTGCCCCCGAGAGCCCCGCAGGAGCCAGTCCCAGCGGGCACAGGCGCCCGTTGGCTTGGTGCAAGTCTGTTTGTTAGCTGTGCAGGAGCAATTAATCTTCTCGCCCCATCTCCCGCCCCAGGGGCGTGTTGGGGGCCTCGGGTCCTCTCTGGGGATCTTAGGGCCGACCGCTTTGCTCTCCTCTGCTCTCCCTTATTCCGAGAGTCCCCAGCGATGCCATACCCTGGTCCTCTCTTCAACCGCCTCAGAGAGTAAAGGAAGGGGGCTCATTTTGATTCCATAGGGAAGGAGGGAGAGAAAAAGGCAGAAGGAAGGGAATTACACTGGTCAGTAGTTGGGCCTCACGGGGCAAGGGAGGAGTACACGGGGGAGTGCGCCCTAGGGAGGAGTACACGTGCTGAGGAGGGGGGTGAGAGGCGGGCAGGAGGGGAGGAGAGAACAGCGGGACGGAGGCTCCACAGCCCAGCAGACGCAGGCGCCGGGCAGCTGAGGAGCCGGAGAGAAAGTTCCCGCGGAGAGCGCGCCCCTGGGCGGGCCGACGTCGAGGCCGCCAGCCGGGAGGAGAGGACCACAGGTCCCGCGCGTCCAGCCCGCCTTTCCTTTGCGCGCACTCGGCCGCCCGAGCTTAGCTAGGCAGAGAGCAGGGAAGCATCGCCGGCGGGCAGCGTCAAACTTGGAGGAGGAGGATGCTGCGATTGGGCGCGGCGGCGCGGGACGCGGGGGTGCACTGAGTGTTGCCCCCGGGATCCCTCGGGCGCTGCTGCCAGGGCTGCGGCCGGGCGAGCGGGCAGAGTAGCAGCTCCAGCGCCAGGACTGCGCCAGCCCTGCAAGCCCGGGCCGCCAGCGCCACCGTGCCGGCGTAGCCTCCTAGCCACGAAGCCATGGTGCGCGCAGCGCGCACGCCGGGCGCGGGACTCTGAGCTCCGGCAGCGCCACGCGCCCCCACTTCCCTGTCCCCTCTGGGATTCCCCGCGGACCTCGACCGCCGGCCATGAGGCTTTGGCCGGGAGCTCGTCGTCTCTGAGCCGCTCATCGCCCGCACCATTCGGCCACTGATAGAACTCCGGCCGCTGAAGCTTTCCATCCTCTCCCAGGGACAGCACCCAGGCGGTCGGAGATGGCGCTCGGCGGGACCACCCGACAGCGCAAAGTTCGCAGGAGGCGAGAGATGCTGCCGCAGCAAGTTGGTTTTGTGTGCGCGGTGCTGGCCCTGGTGTGCTGTGCGTCTGGCCTCTTTGGCAGCTTGGGTAGGTGCCGGGACGGCCCTCTCCCCCTGCTCAGTTGGGGGGCTTTGAGTGGGGAGCCTTGGGGCAGCTCCGAGATGTCTCCTCCGCCTTCCTTGTCAGGTTGGTCCCATGGGTTCATCTAGTCCCCTCTCCACCAGGCAGATAGAGCGTACCCGGGAGGGCTGACGGACGCTCTGCGCTGTGGTGCCCGGTTCCCTTGAGCTGCGCGCTGCCCCTGGGGGCTGGGGACGTGGCTGCAGGTGTGCGTTACTAAGACGAAAGCCGGTACCGCCTGTGTCCCCGGAGTGGGCAGGGAAGAGGCAGCGCAGCAGCGTGGACTCTCTTGGTCTAGGGTGGGCAAAACTGCTCCCCTTTTCTATTCTTCCGATCGTCGGGGGTTGAGCAGTGCGTCCCTCAAAACCCCAGACTCAGGGGCTGGGAACTGCCTCCATCTTTATCCAAAGGGTAGCCCTGGGTGTCTTGATACGTCCTGCTCAAACCCTAAAAGCGTTGGGACAGTCTGCCTCTCGGGAGATTGCTGCCACTGCCGCGTTCAGCACCACTTCTCTCGATTTCTCTTAATCCCCACGGAAGGAGAGGACTGGTGTGTAGAGCTGCAACGCATAACTCCCTCGTGCAAGAGCAGGGATTTGGGAATCCCTTAGGACATGCAAATTTCAGATGGAGTGGAGAAAGAGGAGGAACTTACAGAAAGAATCTGGGGGGATGTGAGCCCATGTGTAACCTTAAGACATCCGCTTTCCTCATTCTCATTTTGAGTTGGATGCTGTGAACATTTTAGTTTCTTTTTCTTTTTAATGTAAAAACAAAAGAAATGCTGGTGATTTGGCAACCGAGACATGGAGGTAAAGTAGGTGGTATTTTGAGCAGCTAGAAAGGCCAAATGCATCTAGAGACAATTTAGAGAGGCTTATAGTGATAGGTAAAAATCATGTGGAACTTGGTTAGAGTTTTTAAAAAATGCTGCCTTTCAAGGCCTCAGCTTTGTGATTTGAGGATGGAAGGTTAAAAAATAGCTCTTTCCAGTGAAACTCAGGAAGGTTATTAATACCTGGTGCTTTGCAATTGGGCAAGTCAGTGTTTTTTCCCCCTCAATTACACACCAGAAAAAACAAAATACCTACAGGCCCTTAGATGTCAGCATTATAGAAGAGGTATTATTTCCCAGCTGAAGCAGTGTGCACATCAGGAGAAGTAAATGAATACTTTAAAGATCTTGAAATGAGAATCATTTTTATTTGCTGGATCAGGAATTCCCTTCGGGACTTTTGAGTTTGGTTCTGGGCATCCACGCATTCTTCGTTCTTGTTCTGTATGGCCCTTGGACCAGTAGAATCAGCATCACCTGGAGGCTTCTTAGTACAGAATCCTGGTACCAGTCCAGACATACTCAATCAGAACCTGCATTTGAACAAGATGCCCAGGTGATTTGTGTGCATGTTCAAGTGTGAGAGGTACTGGCCAGACCCTATCAGCGTCTCTACCTGCTTGCTGACTTAGTAACCATTTGTAGTTTCTCCAGAGCAGGGGCTACCTGAGTATGTTTCCTGAAATAGAACTTAATGGTTACCTGTTTAAGCCCATTGTTGCACCTGTTAGGGGTTGAGATCAGTGTGGTCTCAGCCAAGGTCAGAGCACACGCTGACCCATGTGGGCCTAGAAACAATGAACTAGATCTGGAAAACAGACTACTGTATGTAAGGAGATACCACACTTCTGATCATCGCATCACTCCCTAAAGGTGACTCTGTATAGTCAAATAGAGCTGTTGCTGACCTAGCCATTATAGATACGCATATGTAAGGGCGTTTCAGGACTACAGCCATCACATTGTGGCTAATGGTATCTATGACTTATTTTCCAACCCAGGGCACAAAACAGCTTCTGCTAACAATCGAGTCCTACCAGACATGTGGAGAAATAGAAAGTTGATGGCAACAGTGAATGTGACTCAGCCAACCAAGAACTGCACAGATCCCGGTAAGAAATACATTCTCGTCCACCCTGTCTACCAAGACACTGGGTCTGAATAGGAGATAGTGCTTATGTGGGCAGTTACAACCAAAGCTGGGGAAGGTGTTTATGCACCTGAGTAGGAAAGAGTAGCTCTGTTAGGTGTTGAAGGGTAACATGCAGACAGTCATCAGTTAGTTGTGCTGCTAAGCAACTCAAGTGCTTTCTTTTCTTTTCTTTTTTTTTTTTTTGAGACAGAGCCTCAAGCTGTCACCCTGGATGGAGTGCTGTGGCATCACAGCTTACAGCAACCTCCAATTCCTGGGCTCAAGCTAGTCTCCTGCCTCCACCTTCCAAGTAGCTGGGACTACAGGCGCCCGCCACAACACTTGGCCATTTTTTTGTTGCAGCCGGCATTGTTGTTTGGCGGGCCCGGGCTGGATTTGAACCCGTCAGCTTAGGTGTAAATGGCTGGCGCCTTAGCCTGTTGAGCCACAGGTGCTGAGCCTCAAGTGCTTTCTTTATCTAAGAACTAAAAGGGTCACTTTCAAGAGTTAAAAAAATTTTTTTTTGTTCCCACAATACTCCTGAAGGCTAAGTATTTTCCCTCACTATCTTGGTTTTATTTGTTCTGATGTCTTTGCTGCTTTCCCTGTGCTCACTATGTCCATTTTCTGGAGCTTCAGGGGCAGCAAATCCAGCTGCTCTGGTGGATGGCATTTCTGGATGACCCACCAGGGCTGGAGCCAGGGCAGCTGCTAGGGTGGGACACTCTGGCGTGCTGGTTTGGGAGCTCTCAGGGTGTCATTTGGCCCTCGAGGCTGATTCTGCTTGCCCTGAGAAGCAGTTTTAATATTCTTCTTCAGACTTCTTCTGGGCTTCGGAGGGAGTAGGGACCCAGAGGCAGGCAGGTTTTGCTTAAACAAAGGAAGGAGATCATCAGAGGAAGAGCATGTACTGGCAAACAGCAAGGCTTGTGGACATTACCCAGGCCTCAGATGGGGCAGTTCTGGGCTTTAGCTCTGGTTCCAACTCTTGGGGTCTCTGTGAGGAGGATCCAGTGGGGTGGGGTATTTAATAGCCCCTAGGGGACTAAAGTTTTATTATAGAAGTCTTTTCTGCTGAGTTGCTGGAAAAAATCATATAGTCTTTTTGAATCTCTGTTTTCTCACCTGTAAAACGGTCAGAATAGTACTTGTCTGCTTCAGGGTTATTGGGAGAGTCTGGTTAGGCTCTTCTTGGGACTGTTTATAAAGGGAGGTAGAGCCCAAGGCGGGGTTGGGTGACAGTCTGAGTGTGTTTTATGGTCACCCTCTATGAGGCAGATTTCATACCCATTTTACAGGTCTGGAAAGATTTAGGGAGGAGACACGCACCAAACTTGTAAGTGGTGAAGCTGGCTTTGGAACGTAGGCCTGTTGACTAAAATGTTTACTTGGTTCCACATGTATAAGAAGAAAGTGAGGTCTTCCTTCAAGGGAAGCCAAGGAAGAGAGTCTTTGCCAGACACCAGAGCCATTGGCACCTTGATATTAAACTTGCCCACCTTTAGAAGTATGAGAAATAAATGTCTACACCATCAGCTTCCCTTTGCTCAGGTGCCTTCTGAGAAGTATGCTGGGACATGGGAAGGACAAGCACAGGCTTGTAGAGAAGTGCTGGGATTCCCTTTGAATCTAGGCATCCACTCCTGAGTGGCCCCTTGTCCTGCAGGGACAAGCAGCAGGCAATGGTGGCCCTCCTGTCATCCCCTTCCCCCAGCACATCTCCTCTTGTCAGCCAGGCTGGTGGTTGTGTGGGTTACAAGGATGTGTGCCAAGGGACACTGACTCTATACCATCAACATGCATAAGGCCAGGGATGGTTAATGTTTGGGCCCATCTCAGGGACCTGCAATGGTAGAATTGACACCATCCACATGGGGACACTTTGCTACTCTGGATAAAGAGTCACTGGTTTCTGGGTCCCTGATGCCCTCATCTTGGGCTGTCTGTATGCTCCTCCAGTAACACCTGTCATATATAGTCTGAGCAGTGGGGGCTCAGATGGAGCCCCATTCCTTTAGAGTTCTCCTTCACCTCACTGTGATCTCTGTATCATGAGCATCTGATACTGTGTAATCAAAAATTATTTTTTAATTTTTATAAAGCATCTGTTGTATTTGAAAGGAAGACCTTACCCCGTCCCTCTTATAGTGAGGAAAATAAAGGGAAGTTGACAGTATACTCAGCAGTAGTTAACATCACATTGTACTTTGTAGAGCCTGGCACACGGAAAGGACTCAGTAAATACTGGTCAAGTGGTGGAATGAAAGTGCATTTTGATGTATTATACATTTTAATCCTTACTATGTTTTTGCCAAGATGAGAAACACAAAACTTAGAAGTTTAGTGGCTTCTCAGCGTGTCTCTGTTGGCAGAGCATCCCAGGTCACCTGGCTCCAGATGATGCACCTACCCACTGCTCCGCACCAGCCCCCTGCTCTTCTCAGGCCTGGTGGGGGCTGGGACCTGCCTTCCCTGCCAGCTTCCTCTGCCTGGCACAGGGGGGTCTCCACTCCCTGTCTGTTTTGCAGGTCTGCAGCAAGCACCTGTTGTGTGCTCAGCCCTGTTGTGGATACTTAACAGGGAGCAGGGTGTATAAGTTAGTATAAAATGCATCCCTTGTTATCAAGTAGCTTATAAGGGAGTAGAGAAAACAGGATCTCAACCCAGAGAGAACTTGGTGACCATGAGGGACTGCAGATGATCCACTGAGCAGTCCCACAGGAGGCACTTTAGGTGCTGAGAGAGGGGTGAGCTGGCCTGATGTGGTTCTTTGTAGTCTTGGTGTCTAAATGAGTCAAGTCTCCCCAAATAGGCTTTAGCAAGAAAGGGAATTTAGTGGCTTAGTAACTAGAAGTGAGGAATCAAAGTAAGAGCTGTCTATGGTTCTGTTTCTCTGTCTGCACTCAGTTGTGTTCTGTTGTTGGAAGATGGTGACCACAAGTTCAACCTTATGTCTTCCCAGACTCAGAAATGCTAGGGAAGAGCAAACCTGTGGCTGACCTGCTTCTGCAGAAGCTGGTGGTTCTATCAGGTTGAGTTGGCCTAGGCCACAAGACCACTCTAGCCATTTGATCTGGCCATGGCAGCGCTGGGCCCCAGAATGGCTTAGCCCTCAGTCATAGGCTCTATAGCTAGAGGGAGGGGACTGAAGCTGCCTCACCTAACACCAGGACCACACCTGGGAGATGGAGAGGTTGGGCACCTAGGGGGAAGAAATTCAGTTCCTTACATCTGTTCACTACAGGCTCCTATCATGGGGCTGACACTGTGATAAGGGCAGGCCAGAGCTCCACGTTAAGGTTTCAGGGGTGACAGATGGTATTATCCAATGACTGCCTTCTTTCTATACAGTTGGCACAGGTTCCCCATAAGAATTGCAGGGTCTTACAACTTCTTGAGGCTTCTGCTTTACACTCACCTCCACCACTTAGAGGGCCTCATATCCGGCTCTGCCAGTGGAGGTCTTTTAGGATGTTGGAAGATGGAGCTTTAAGAGTTTCCTCCTGTGCCAAAGCACCAGCCATGGTTGGTGTCCTGCCTTAACTCACAGGATCCTCCATGGAGGGAACTGTGTCTTATCTCCTGTACCTTCTAATGCTCCTCTTTACAAGTGTGAGGAGTAACTTCCTTTCCCTAAAAACATGAATGGGACCCTGCTTTAGTCTTCCCTGAAGACTCTGGAAAACAACCACCTCTTTGTTCTGTTTGGGTCCTTTCCCCAGATCTTGGTGGTGGTGTTGTGATCTCATGACTCGTGTTTCTGTGTAAATGCCCTCATCACAACCCCCTCAATCTTGTCACCCCCTTATCACATTACCTTGTATCATTTTTATGACTTCTGTCACTGTCTAAAGTCACTTTTTTCATTGTTGTCTGTCTGCCCTGAAGGCCTAACTGTTCTGTGGTCATGAGAGACATTCTCAAGGCACCTCAAGAACTTTATACATTTTTACGTGCCTAGGGTCTCCTCCCCACTCTAGAGTATCTGATTTAGTTGGTTGAGAATAGGGCCTTAGTTGGTTGGGAATCCGTACCTTTTATGGCTCTCTGGGTGATTTCAAGATGAACTCAGAGTTGGTGCTCACTGAACTAAAGACCTGCTACTCAGGGTGAGAGCATCAGCTGGGGGCTTGTTAGGAATGCAGAGTCTTGGGCCCACCCCAGACCACCTACTGCATCAGAATCAGCATCTTAACAAGAACTTCAGGTGACTCATGTGCACACCAAAGGCCAAGAGGCACTGGTCTAGAACACTGGTTTTTTGGTAGGTATTCAATAAATATTTGAATGTTGAACAAAAGCTATTCAAACAAATATTTGAATGTTGACACCAGTTTAACAGAGCTATTTTCCTGAAAACTGGTTGCTATTTTTTTTTTTTAATGTAGAGAAGCTAAAATAAAATCTGCTTTATTTTTGACCAGTGATGTCTATGGAAAATTTATAATTAATTTTTCCCCAGAGATTTGAAGGCATGAGCTGATACCTCTAGGCCTTAGGAGTTTATTTTCACAGACTGTGCAGAGCAAACACTGAGAAAGTAAAGCGAGTCCCTCTTTGCAAAGTGGATGAATTTGGAAGGAGTGACAGTGACTTTGAGTCCCTTGGGAACTGTCTTAGCTTGGGCTGCTATAACAGAACACCATAGACAGTGACTTAAACAACAGACATTTATTTCTAACAATTCTAAAGGTGGACAAGTTCAAGATCAGGGTGCCAATGGCTCTGGTGTCTTGTGGGGGCTTTCTACTTGGCTTTTGCGTAGCTGCCTTCTTGCTGTATGTGCACTTTGTGGAGAGAGAGAACAAGTTCTCTGGTTTCTCTTTCCCTTCTCATCAGGGCATTGATCCCACCATGGGGAACCCACTCTCATGACCTCATCTAATCCTAATTGTCTCCCAAAGGCTCCACCTGCAAATACCATCACACAGGGGGTTAGGGCTTCAAAGTACGAATTTTAGGATGGGGTCTCAAATATTCAGTCCCTATAAGGAACCAATGAGTTTCCCTGCGTCTCTTGGTGGTGGCAACTGGAAAGTCTAAAGGCAGCTGAAGATGGACCTGGTACTTCTCAACCTGGGTTTGCAAGTGGGAGACACCAGGAGGACTCTGAAAAATGCAGATGCCAAGGCCCAGCCCTAGTCCGTGAAATCAGAACCCATGACGTATGTGTTCTGGCGGCGGCTTCTAGAGCTTTGGAAATCATACACTTTTCATCCAGATCTTCCATGGTAGATTCCTCCTTGTCACTGTCACATCCACAAGCTTTCCCTAGTCACTCAGTCCATAGCAGCCTTCTGAGTCACCAGCTGTTCACAACATCGTCTCAGATCTTGCACGTACCAGTCCTATCCATTGTTGGATTATTTACCTCCCCCAACTAGAATATAAAAGGTGGAAGCCTTGGTGGTTTTTTAAAACCACAGCATGTGCATCAGTTTTTCCATCTGTAAATTGGGGAGGAGTGGATGATTACAGTAGACCTTGAACAAAACTGCTAGGGTCCACTTATCCGTAGACTTTCTTCTACTTCTGCCACTCCTGCCCCTTCCTCCTCCTCCTCCTCCTCAGCCTACTCATCATGAAATAAGAATAAAGACTTTTATGATGATCCACTTCCACTAATGAAGAGTTAACCTATTTTCTCTTCCTTATGATTTTCTTAATAACATTTTTTCTCTAGCTTACTTTACTGTAAAAAATCCAGTATCTAAAATATATAATACAAAAAACATGTGTTATTCAGTTGTTTATGAGTAAGGCTTCTGGTCAACAGGAGGCTATTAATGAAGTTTTTGGCTCGGCGCCTGTGGCTCAACGGGTTAAGGCGCTAGCCATGTACACCTGACCTGGCAGGTTCGAATCCAGCCTGGACCCGCCAAACAACAATCACGGCTGCAACCAAAAAATGGCCAGGTGTTGTGGTGGGTGCCTGCAACCCCAGCTACTTGGGAGGCGGAGGCAGGAGACTCACTTGAGCCCAGGAATTGGAGGTTGCTGTGAGCTGTAATGCCACAGCACTCTATCCAGGGTGACAGCTTGAGGCTCTGTCTCAAAACAAACAAACAAACAAAAAAATAGTTAAGTTTTTGAGGGGTCAAAAGTTACATGCATATTTTTCAACTGCGTGAACGATCTGTTTCTTGGGAACTGTCTTAGCTTGGGCCGCTATAACAGAACACCATAGACAGAGCGACTTAAACAATAGACCTTTACTTCTAACGATTCTAAAGGTGGACAAGGGTCAACCCACCTTATAGAGCTGTTAGAATTAAATCAATACCCATCAGAACTCAAAGCAGTGCTTGGCACATAATTCATACTCAGACACCCAATTCTATTTTTATTATCATTTTCTATTTGCTTACCCCAGAGATGATATCATGCCTTTTACAGTAGGCACTGAAAAACTACTTGTCAATTGAATTTTCTAAGAACAAGTTAACAAGTGAACAGCCTGAAAAACATTTATTTATTTTTCTCTTCTGGAAATAAATTTGTTTTGATTTTCTCTTTTTAATATCTTTGGAGGGTTTAGGAATTCTAAATAGAACACCTTTCTTGGGTTTTGACAGGTGCTGTTTTACATTTTGACTATTGACCAGGGGTGGGCATAGTAAAACCCAGCATTGGAGATTCAACAAATGGTTCGTCATCCACTATGTGACCCCTGTTGGTTTGGGTTCCCAATGTCCTATATACTGTGTTCAAAAAGAGAAAGAGAGGGCACAAAGAGGGGGTTTGGTTTTCCCTCTTGTTTTGGGAAGGATTTAAGTCCTCCTCTAGGATTTTTTTGTCATGCATGGTTTTTTTCCTTCCTCATATGTCTTCTAAGATGCCTGGTGGCTGTGCATCCCCAGGAGGAAGGCTGGCGGAGGGGTATTAAGGAGAGTCTGAGGATGAAGGGGCTTCGCTTTCAGTGGCAGAGGAGACAGATGTAGGCAGTAGATGAAGCATTTTTTGTGGTCAGCTTGGGGTGAGTACAGGAGCTAGTGCTGAGGCTGGGCTGGGAGGAGATGAGAGCACTGGGCAGGTACCCTCTGTGGTGAGTCTCTACAGGCTCCCCAGAGAGCAGAGATGCAGAAAGTACAAGAAATCAAGAGTGGGAGAAGGGACCTGGAGCTGTGAAAAGGACAAGTCGGTGAGGCGGTGCAGTGGGACCTCCAGCAAGATGAGCGTCTAGATTCTGAACAAACGTCTGCTAGAAGGCTGCTCCAGCGGGCTTGGAAGACAAGTCACATAGATGTAGTTTTGAAGTTGTTATGTAAAAGCCAGTCCTGAGTTATATGAGCAAGAATTTTTATTTTTATTTTTTTAGGGACAGAGTCTTACTTTCTTGCTCTCGGTAGAGTGCTGTGGCATCACAGCTCACAGCAACCTCCAACTTCTGGGCTTAGGCAATTCTCTTGCTTCAGCCTCCCGAGTAGCTGGGGCTACAGGTGCCCACCAAAACATGTGGCTATTTTTTGTTGCAGTTTGGCTGGGGCCGGGTTTGAACCTGCCACTCTCGGTATATGGGGCCAGTGCCCTACTCACAGAACCACAGGCGCTGCCCTAAGCGCAAGAATTGATCTTACCACTGCTGGCAGGGAGATCACAGTTCAGTTCCTGACCTAGACTGCAGAGATGGGAGCTATAGCCTGGGGAGGAGCTTGCCGGAGCAGGGTAACCTCCCAGAGCCAGGTGGCTTTTGTGGGAAACTGTCACCAATCATGTTGGACAACTATAGGTTGGCAGAGCCACCAACCTGCTGGTGAATGGAGGCTGAGGAAGAGAGGAGCCTGTTATCTGTGTGCCCACTCTTTCCTGCTTTGGGGGGTGGATGGGAGTCACATAGTTGATCAGTGGCTCAGAAGCCGAGGGCCTGAGTTTTAGTATTGGCTTTTGCTGGGTAAGTACAAAGATTTTTAGCAGCCAGAAAAGACTGTGTCTGTTGGAGATGATAGTTTGGCATGGTGAAGGCAGATGTGTGGGTTTGAGTCCCAGCTCACCCCTTACTGGCCATGTGATCTTAGACAAGTTACATAATCTCCCGAAGCTTCAGGATTTTTCTCTTGTAAATAGCAGCTCTTCCTACCTGCCTCACAGGGCTGCTGAGAGACTTAAACCACATGACGTACACCAGTTTTTAAGCCATATGGAGCACATGGTAGCTGCTGTCATCATCATTGTCAGTATCATCATCATGGCTAATACTAGGGTAATACGTGCCAGGCACTATTCCAAGCACTTTCTGCGTATTAACATACTTGCTTCTCCTAACTGCCCTTTAGGCGGGTGCTGTAATTGTTCTCACTTTGCAGATGAGGAAAAGGAAATCCAAAGAGATTAACTAGTCCAAGGTCACCCAGCCAACAAAAAGCAGAGGCAGGTGTGTGTGTGAGAGAGAGTGTAATTAACAGTCTTTATTTTTTTTAGAGCAGCTTTCAGTTTGCAAAAAAAATCGAGAAGAAGATACAGAAAATTTCTTTTTTTTTTGGCCAGGGCTGGGTTTGAACCCATCACCTCTGGTATATGGGGCCGGCGCCCTACTCCTTTAAGGATACAGAAAATTTCTTTATCACACCTCTTGCTCCCCATGTAGTATGTTATGTCTGTTACAGTCGGTAAGCCAGTATTGACACGTGTTATTAACTTAAGCCCACCATTTACGTTAGGACTTAACTCTGCTGTACACTGCATAGGTTTGGGTAGGTGTGAAATGACATGTGTCTACCATGAAGGTATCCTACAGAATAGTTTCACTTCCTTAAAAACCCTCTATGGATCCAGATTTTTAATTTGGGTGCTCTGAATTGTGACCATGTGTCCTTATTCATAACTGTTAATAAATGTAGTAGAAAAAGACAAACCAGAGATGAGAACTTCCATAGCAAATTCCAACCTGTCACTGTCTGGGTGCCCCTCTGAGGAATGGGGAATGCCTGTCCATTGCAACAGCAAACATCTGTGTGGGCCCTGATTCTGGGTATGTTTCTAATACCGATTTGTTTGCAATCAGAAGTTTTTTTGCCTCATCCCAACTATTGGGACCATCTGCTAGCAATCTTTCCTCCTTGCTGGGCCATCTGCTATCCCCTGACTTGCAGATTCTCTGCTCTTGATGCTGTGTGGCCTCCTGCAATCCAGAAAGCGCCCACTCGGCTTCCTCTTGAACTCTGAGAAACGTTCCTCCCTGAGTTAAAAATGGAAATCATTAAGCATTGCCATGTGTTGCCTTGGGTGAAAGAGATCTAGTCGTTGAGCGCAACTGAAAAGCTGAACACATGAAAAGGGATTTTTAAAATTTAACATTGTCCACTATTGAAGAGGCCATTGGAGCATAGCAATTTACTAAAGAGGAAGAAAAATAAATGTGCTGGAATAATTTACTGTTTCTTCTGATAAAGCAGTGGATGTCCCCCTTGGGAAAGGAAGAAGGTCACTGCGTGGCTGAGAAGTAAGGGTTCTCTCTGCCCAGTGGGTCTCCCTGCAGAGATGGGAACACACGGCCACTTGGTTTCTGGTCCTACAGGTCCCCTTGCCAGTTCAGCACAGTGCATGGCTCCAGCCCTGGGTCTCAGAGTATGTTTCAGAAACTAAATGCAATGTATGTTTCTCAATGTCAACATGCCCTGCACAGTACTAGGCTCTGAAGCTGGAAAGGACCCAGTCCCTGCCACTAGGGAGTACGGGAGACATAGCCTGGGGCTCAGATAACAGATCAAGCTGTGTGTGGTAGATATCAAGGTGGGGCATCCCCTTACGGAGGTGTTATGGAGGACAGAGTGTGGGTAAAGGTGCCCTCCCTGAAGGAGACAGTGTCTGAGCCTGGCCTCAAAGGGCGACTGGTGGAGATTGTGGACATACTTTTAAGCAGATGGCACTGTGCATCTGAGAGTGCTCCCTGAGAAGTGGCAGCAGCCTCTCCTGGACCTGAAGAGATGTCTGATAGCAACACTGCACCTTGCTCATTGGCTGTCTGAGGGGAAAGAGAAAACAAACACCTCATAAGATTATCAGACACAATAGTAAGTAATTAGGCTTTGGGGATTTATCAAAGAGTCAGTGCTCAGCTAGGGATAGAACTGAATCAGGTTACTTTGATTTTTTTTTTCCTTTTAATGGGGGGGAGGGGTGGTGGTGGTACCTGGGAGATGGCCCAGGAGGAAGTTGGCAAACTGGTTGGCCCTGCTAAGCCACAGTTAGGAAAGTTACCTCAGTGCACAAGTTGCGCTTGGCTTGGTAGTAGCTCACAACAGATTGCAATTATAATAACATAGGTATTGCCATTCTTTTTCCTCTTGCTTTTGAGTTCTTGGAGACTGGAGTCAGACACAGGACTCAGCTTACAGCAAATGGTGTTTGGATAGAAGGCTACCTTTGTCTACCCATCAGGAGCCTGCACCCCACAGAAGCAGCTACTGTCTCTCTGGCTGTCCCGTTAAGCCTGGCGACACCTTGGGAAAGATCGGGACACCCAAGACGAGTTAAGGATCACAGTTCAGAGGTTAAGAACATGGATTTTGGAGGCAAAGTCCTGATTTCCAATGCTGCCTCTGCTCTTATTATGTGACCTTGAACCTTACCTTTTAACCTAGTGTTTTTCAAACGTTTTTTACTCCCAGTGCACTTGAACCTATAGGTAAACTTCCATGGCACATTTAAATTATGTTGACCCCCAAAAAAGAGTATAAAAAGAATATACTTACTGTCTTTTGAAATATTTTCAAAAATAAATTAATGATCTTTAAAAATTTTCATGGCATACTAGTGTGCCACAGCACACCAATTGAAAGTCACTGCTCTAACCTAAGGGAAGGAGCAGGGTTTGTTTTATTCAGCAGTGTAGCCCAAGCTCTAGACCGGTGCTGGTACAGGTGTGCTTGCATGCCCACGTGCATGGGAGGAGGCCACATACTACCTTTATTACAGGGTCGTGAGCCCTAAATGGTTCTTCTACACAAAGTGCTTGCTAGAGTGCCTTGCCCAGAGTGTGGCACAGGTTTTTGCTGCTGAAACTACCTCTGACCATGAATGTAAATTGAACTGTAACTTTACAGGATACCTTTTTGGAGCTGGCCTCTGATGAAGGATGGAGGATGAATTTTGCAGCCCTTGCTTTGTATTGAGTGAAAGTTAAAAGTGAATATCTGGAGTTTGTATTTACTGATCAGTAATTATTGGAGGACAAGATGCTGTTGACTTTTTGCATGGCTGACACCAAGAGACTGCTCAGACTTCAGCGTGCAGTGATGCTCAGTGTGTTTGGTGAGGTGGGACCTGACAAATGAGGAATGAGACAGGGAATTTGTGTATCTAGCCCAGATACACACAGTCTGTACAACTTTGCGCAAGTCACTTTGGCTGTCAGAGCCTTAGTTTCCTGTCTGTGAAATGGGCATAATGATATAATTTATCCCACAGGCTTTTAAAAATTAAATGCTAAGCGCTGTGCAGACCTGATTACTGATACCTGCATGATTGTCGTAGACGCTTAACCTTTTGAAGAACATCCCTTCCTTGTGAAATAGAGACAGTTATCTGGGGCTTTCAGAATTGATCCATAAAACCACAAATAGGATTTGGTGAAACACTGTGCTTGGCTCACATGAGGCAAAGGCTGATGATGGATCATGTGGCTAGAATAGAAAGATGAAGCAGATCAGACCATCCACCCACATAAGAGCTCTCATGACCCCACTGCTGGTTTATCTCATCTCACACTGTAATTGGCTGGCTCCTGATTTCATTATAGATGCCAAGTTTAGGGATAGCTAGGCAGATCCCAAGACAGCTTGCTCAGCACTCTACCTGACATACGTGTTTATTAAAATAACCACCTACTACGGTTATTTGGTGAAAGCAAAAGGAAGCCATCCTAGGTTTTATTGTGGTTGCTGGACGCACGGTGATTGAGTAGCCCTGTCTGTTGACCCCATGGGCAAATTTTCATGGGCCTAGATGTGGGCCCTGCCTTCAGGGAGCTTCCCCTCCAGTTGAGAGGATAGAGACCTACAAAACTAACCTGTGATAGGTGGGGGAATGCAAAGTGCCACAATTCTGGTGGTGAGTTCAGAGGTGAGACAATTAGGTCCTCAATGTCAAGATCAAAGAGGAAATCACATCAAAGGTGGCATTGAGATGGGAAAGTGTGAGTTGCGAAGGCTAATAATGGAGCAGATGTGTAGTCAGCGCCAGTCTAAGTGCTTTACATGCATCACCTCCCTAATCTTTTCAACCCCTGGAGAGGGTAGGTGGTGGCGGTCATGTTACCATCTCCATTTCACAGAAGACGTAAGGCAGGGAGGTGAAATAGGACTCCTGGCTTGGAATTGGCAGAGCAGGGATTTGAACTGGGGCAGCCTGATGCCAGAGCCAGTACTTCCTGGAGGAGGAAGGTGAGGGAACAGTAGGTGCTGGGTAAGCCTGAGATGTGAGGTGTGTGGGAGGGTATAGCTAGGGACTCGTCCTGTCAGGTATGTTGGAACCAAAAGCTGTAAACGCCCAAAGGCCTTTGTGCGCGCTCTCCCTTGTAGGTAGCGGGAGCCAGGGATGGGCTCAGAGCATCTCTGTGTTTTAGGAAGATAGCTCTGCGGCAATGTGGGAAGATAACTTAAACTGAGATACTATATGAAAGTTCTTTCTTAGCATTATGCTCAATAACTTGTTTGGAGCAAAAGAAAGTGAAGTTAGCGTAATTAGGAACTATTGCAAAGAGAGTTAGGCAAAAATTATGCTCTTGTGTTGAGTGTTAAGGAATAGGTTGAAAGAGGCAGAATCTGTATATTTAGGCAGTTGCTGGATGTGCAAGATAATGATAGGCAGGAGTCATCAGCTCTGAGCACAGATGCAGAGAAATGGTCCACGGCTGCCCTATTTTCCAAGGTGGAATATGGGAAGCATTTCTTCCTTCCTTAAGACCTCTGTAGAGTGTCCTAGTCCAAGAAGATCCTTATATCAAGTACAGCCTGGGTTGTATTCTACATACTACGTTCCAAAGTATGCATCTAACAGATGCTTACTGGGCACACGTGGGGGCGGGGACTAGGGAGGGCAGTCCCTGTCCTCTTTGAGCCTGCAGGTTGGAAGGACAAGGTGGATTGTAATCGCTACATGTGACCTGGAGTGATACACTCTCATGCCCAGTGTGGCTGGAAGGCTTCACATGCAGCATTTGAGCTCTCTTTGACGCAAGTGGGTATTTGCTGGACAGATGGGGAGGGTGGGATGTTTCTGGTGGTGTATACAGTGATTGCAGAAATAGGGTGGTAGAGAGAACCTGGTAAGATCAGGGACAAGGGAGATATTTTCAATTGACCTTGCGTGTGAGTTGACGGGTGTGGTGGCCCCTGAGGTTGGATCAAGCCTGGGGAGCGCTGCTCTGGAGGCTAGGCTTTTGTCTGCCCTAGGACCTGCTTAACTGTCCACCTCTGGGCACCTGCTGGGTGGGAAGCTGTCCGGATGATGCACTGGGCTGGGTGCTTGGGTAACACAGGACATGCAAATGCACGAGCCGTGGAGGAGAGCCAGGCATGAGAGGGCTTCAGCCTGAAGAAGCCTGGGACCAGAAAGAGGTAGAAACTCCCTGGAGACCCACAGGAGCATCGATAAAGGCGATTAATGGAGTAGATAGAATGACTTATGAGCAGAGATTAGGGAAGCTAAGTAGCTCTGGCTTATTAGCTAAGCCCTCGTGAGAGAGGGCTGTGTGAAGAAGGGGCTCTTGAGATTGTTTGTGGTGACTGGCTGGGCTGTTAGGGGCTGCACCCAGGAAGTAGTCAGCAGGGGGCAAAGCCAAGGGGTGGTCTCCTCCCCTAAAGTGCCTCTTAAAGGAGCCTCCCCAGAGGGAAATCTGGCACCTGGGATGTGTTGATTAGACTGGGCAGAGGGTTTGTTAGAGCCATTCTGTGCTGGCAGCAGACGGGACTCACTGCATTGTTGTGCCTTTTCGCTCTCTAATTTCTGGGTAATTCTTCTGTGGGCCTCAGAGGCCCTTGAAAGAGTTGCTTTGAAATTCTTTTGATCAGTAAAACCTTTCTTGTCTTTTCCTTAGCCAGCAAAATTTCTCAATGTAGCAGAGGTGTGGAAAGTAGCTTAATGACCTGCCGGCTGCCATGACCCACATGCCCACGTGCATCAGGAGGAAGAAGGGAAAAAGCAAGGGCTGTTGGCACCTCGTTTGCAGACCACATGCCCTGGGAGGATGTTGCTTTCCGCCAGCCCCAAGCTCACCAGGAGTACTTAGAATCACCCAATAAAGTGAGAAGGGATCCAGGACGTGGTGGAGAGGGGCAGTGTGGATTGTAGCTCAGAGAAGTGCTGCCCCATCTTTTATGTGCACATGGTGGCCCAGGGGGCTGTGAAAATGCAGGTGCAGGAAGTCTGAAGGTCTGCATTCCCAGCAGGCTCCCCAAGTCTAACAGTACCCCTTGTCTGGAGACTACACTTTGAAAAGTGAGAATGTAGAGTCTGCCTGACCTGGCTCAGGGTCTCTCTCTGCCAGTGAGCTGTGTGGCCCTGGGAAAGTGACAGGGCCTCCCTCAGCCTCAGTTTTTCCAGCAGTGAAATGGAGTCATAGTACTTAACCTGGCAAAATCGAAAGAAATCATGCCTGCCAGATGCCTCGTGCATGAGAAAGCGCGTGCTGTTAGAGGTGGATCCACCAGCCCCTGGACTGCTTTGAGCAGCACTGTTCTCACAGGGTGTCTCCTCACTCCCTCTATCCCCTGCTGAAAAAAAACCTCCTATAATCAACTAGCTTTGGGGATGGCTGTAACTCAGCCTTTTGCAGACACAGACTAGGTGCCAATAGTATATTCAAGGTTCTGAGAAAATCTGCAGTCTAGAAACCTTTAAACTTTAAAATAGATATTTTTTATTGTGGGTATATGGATGTAACATAAAATTTACCTTTTTAACCATTTTTCAATGCACAGTTCAGTCACAGTTCAGTGTCATTAAGTACATTAACATCATTGTGCAACCATCACCATCATCCAGCTCTAGAACTTTTTCATCTTCCCCAGCTGAACCTCTGTACCCATTAAACACTACCTCCACCTTCCCTCCAGCTCCCAGCCACTACCATTCCATTTTAATACTTTCTGATCCTAAGAATTTGACTGCTCTGTCTACCCACATAAGTGGACTCGTATAGTGCTGGTCTTTTTATGCCTGGTATGCTTCACTCAGCACAGGGTCCTGAAGGTTCTGTCCAAGTTGTAGTCTGAAGTCCCTTCCTTTTCAGGACTGGATCATAGCTCACTCTCTGTATATACCACTTTTAATTTATCTATTCATCCACTGATGGACACTTGGTTGTTTTCACCTTCCGTGAATAATGCTGCTATGAACTTGGATGTGCAAATATCTATTTGAGCTTTAAACTGTTTACAACTTAGTATTTCCCAGGTTTGGGGTGGGGGTGGAGAGATGCTAAACCTTCCAATTCACTTCTCCTCTCCCTCTATGTCACAGTGTGGTGGTGGTGGGGGAGCACTGAGGTCCTTAGCTGAGGTTCTCAACCCTGGCTGTTTTAGAATGTCCGGTGGAGTTTTAAAAAAAACACCCACGCCCAGGTCCTACCCTAGACCGGTTAAATGAGACTGTATGGTTGGGAACTGGGCAGAGCTCCCAGGTGACATTAATGAGTAGCCAGTGTTGAGAGGTACCACTTGGGAGACTTGCTGAGATTCACATCCAGCAGCAGTTAAGGGCCAGGTCAAGAACTGAAAGCTGTCACGTCCCCAGGACATCACGTGCAGATCTATGAATCACCCCGCCCAGGTTAGGATTCCACCTTGGAGTTCCCACAGGCCTGCCAGGGCACAGAAAGATGAGGGCAGAGCGCAGCGGAGGGGGCAACTCTGACCTTCCCAAGTCCACTAACGTTGACAAATATCTGTTGTCCATCTCTGCTAGGGAGGCTGAGGATGGTCCTGTCTCAAGGAGTAGAAGCAGGCCTGTACCCACAGGAAATCACCAAGGAGCTGGAGACAACGGGCTGTAATGCAGTGCCAAAATGTGGAAGTGCCTTACTATAATGTGTAGGGCTGACTGCAGATTAGAAAGAGCATTTCTGATTTTGAGGGCTAGTTGCTGTTTACTGCGAGTGCCACAGTTCAAATATTTCACTGCTGTTGTCCTTGTCACTGTGAGGTTGAGAGATGCCATCTCTGTCTGGCCTTCACGCTCCTGGCCAGATGTCCTACACTTGCAAACGGTGCCCCTCCCTTCAGATAGGGATTTGCCTCAGTGCGATTTGACCTCTGGAGCTGCCATTTAGTGGTCCGCTGTCCCTGTTTGATTTCTAGGGTCTGGCAGACTTGATTGCCTGATTGTACTTCAGTCTGACATGTGATAATGTGGAGGAATGACTTAAAGGCATTTAAATTAAATGTTTTAAAGCGTACTATGGTCTGGGCAGACAAACCGCAAGTCCGTCTTTACTGAAGTTGAGTGTTCGACTTTGTTCTCTCTTGCCAGAACTGTACAATCGTGGGGACTTCTGTAAGGAATTTCTCAACCATAAAACAGTCAACCCCAAAGAGATTCTTTAGGCAGTACTCTGAGGGCTGGCTGAGGTGGACCTCAGGGGAATCCGCTTGTTTCCTGGGCCCAAGAGCGCAGTTTGCAGAGGCAGAGCTGGTGAACCCATGGTAACCAAGCCCACACATTCACTTTAAACCTGGTAACCAGTCCCCAGCCACACCACGGAGCCTGGGGAAAAGAAAAGCCCTTTCTGGCTCGGCACACCTGACTGCAGTGTCATAGGGCTCGGGCTGTCCTTTCACCTTTTTCCACGTGGAGACTGGCACAAACATGGTTTGAACAAACTGGCAGAAATGTCCTTATACTGTTTGACTCCGTTAAGATGTGTGATGTTTAGAGTAACGATTAAGTGACAACAAAGATACTGATTTTGATTCTTGAATGCATCTCCCCACTTAAGAGGTTTTATGGCTCTTTCATGCCCTTGGTCTCCATGCGCTTATGCAGGCAGAGTGTTAAGCTTCCCCCTCCCTCTCTGGTGTCAGACTCCTCCATGCCTGTCATCGTCCACGTTTTGCACTGAATTGAGTGTACAATCTCCCATGAAGAGTGGACCTTGAAGCAGGGACGCTTGCCCCTCTGGATTGGAGAGTATGTGTTCAGGATCCCAGATGGGTGAAGAGGTCTCTGGCTTGTGCAGAATGCAGGCATTGGGGACTCATCTCTGCGGGTTGCTGTACAGTCACACCTGTCCCTGCTCAGCTTGCTGTGTAGCTGACTGTCCAGGACAGCTGCTACCTATTCTTCTTTGTCCCTGTTTTTGTATAAGACAATGTCAATGCAGCAGTGAGTGACAGATGCAATCTTGAACTGACATAGCAGACAGGATTCCTCCTTGTTTGCTCGGTATGGTTTTGTTACAGCTCATCTGTTCATTCACCCTCTTTTCTTGTTCCATAATCATATCCTAACAGTAACCTTTTAGATACAACTTGTGTCATAAAACTGTGGTACCCTGATGTCTCTTTTCAGGTGTTTGGCAGTCAGAGTAAGCAACAATTTTCAGACATATCAGCAATTTCCCATCACTCTCCATGTGATTGAATAATGCTTCCTTTTAAGTTTAGCTAATCTGTAAAGCCAGATTTTCCCAGCCAGCTTCTCCCTACCTCCCAGACTGATTGGGTTCTCCAATCAAGCCTCTCTGCCACCTCTGGGGTTGAAGTCTGCTTAGGCAATCTGCTCACTTATTTAGTTTTCATTTTTTTTTTTTTTTCGATTCAAGAAATCCAAGAGCCTCTGATGTGGGAAACACTTTGCCAAGTGTAGATGAATCAAACAAGGCTCAGCCTATAAGGCATGCGTGATGGGAGAGGGAAGAGAAAATGTGAATCTAAATATTAGTGGGGCTGGTGCGGTGGCTTATGCCTGCAATCCTGTAACTCTGGGAGGCCAAGGTAGGAGGACCGCTGGAGCTCAGGAGTTCCAGACCAGCGTGAACAAGAGCGAGACTCTGTCTCTACTAAAAATAGACAAATTAGCAGAATGTAGTGGCATGTGCCTGTAGTCTCACTACTCAGGAGGCTGTGGCAGGAGGATTAATTGAACCCAGGAGTTAGAGGTTCTGAAGAGGTATGATGACATCTTTATACTCTAGCCTGGTAGCCTGGGCAACAGAGTGACACTTTGTCTTAACAAAATAAAAAATTATTACTGGATCATGCTCAGTAGAGTAACTCTGCTCTGACATGAAGCACACATGCCCTAAAGCCAAGTGGAGATCTGGTCTCTCCTCCATACAGTCACTCACTAAATCAATGTTGATTGCATATGTCTGCTGTGTGCAGAATACCATAGGTAGGAAGACTGACTCCATCTTCGGGGATCTGATGGGAAAGGTCAACTGTGAAATGACAATAACTAACACACACTCTCGGGAAGAGCAAGATACAGACACATGGGAGAAGCAGATGAATCACATCATGGTTTAGAGCAGTGATTTTCAACTGGTGTGCTGTGAGAGGATCTTAGGTGTGTTGTGAAAAATTTTAAAGATCATTAGTTAAATTATTTTTGAAAGAAATTCAAAGCACAGTAAGTGTATTCTTCTTCTTTCTTTTTTTTTTACTCTTTTTAAAAATCAACATAATTTAAGTGTGCTGCGGAAGTTTAAATATAGGTTCAAGTGTGTCATGAGATAAAAAAAGGTTGAAAAACACTGGTTTGGAGGAAGAAGAGTTCTTTTTTTATTATTATTATTATTTTTTGAGACGGAGTCTCCGCTTTGTCACCCTTGGTAGAGTGCCGTGGCATCCCAGCTCCCAGCAACCTCAAACTCTTAGGTGATTATTTTGTCTCAACCTCCCAAGTAGCTGGGACTACAGGTGCCTGCCACAACACCCAGCTATTTTTTTGTTGTAGTTGTCATTGTTTAGCAGCCCCAGGCTGGGTTCAAACCCACCAGCCCCAGTGTATATGGCCGGTGCCCTACCCATTGAGCTACGGGTGCCAAGCCAAGAAGAGATTTTTTAATACAGGCACGGGAGGAATTGGCCTTGAAAGTGTGGCTAACCTTTGACCCTATGGGTGGAGGGAATTGCATAGACCAACGCCCTGAGTCAGGACTTTCTGTGATGGCTTTAATTATTGTTCGCATTTCCTTATTGTCAGATCTTCCTGTGTAGGTAGGGATGTCACTTGCATAATAGGGTGTTCAATTCATTGACATTGGACATGTGACTTGTTTTGGCTGATGGATGTGAGCGGATATGATTTAGTTTGTGTCTGAGCAGAAGCTTTAAAAGCCATGTGCGTTTCTGCAGTGCCTACTCTTCCCTTTCTAATGAGGATGGTGCCTCCTAGATGGCACTTATCTTCTGCCTGGATTCTAGAATAGGAAGATAGGAGAAGCCATCCCTTCATCATCCCTAGTCTGTGATACAAATTAGAAATAAATGTGTGTCCTATGCCACTGATATTTTGGGGGTTGTTTGTTACTGTAGCATAACTGAGTGAAAACTGACTGATACAGTCTCTCAGTAGTAGATTAGTGTGGTTTGCTCATGTGCAGTGGCTAGTGAAGGGGACGTGTGGAGCAGAGAGGTCATCCTGAATTAAACGTTAGCAGGCTTCCAGCATCCAGATAAGGAGTTTGATTTCTTATTAAAGCAGTTGGAACTGGGGAAGTAGCCACCCATACGACCCTTGAGTGGATACAAAGGAATGTGCTTTGGGGAGATGGTACTGGGAGGTGTTGGAAGCTGTTCAGGGTGTCCAGGCATGAGGAGAGGAGAGCAGAAAGAGTGGGAATGGAGATAGTCTGATTTCAGAGACCAGTCTTGGTTAGACTGATGTAGAGGTGTGGACATGGCAACTTTCTGAAGGTGAGTGAGGGAGAGCACCCCGTTTATTTCCCAGGGGAGCTTTGTCCTATTGAACCATTATAAACATGGAGCAGAGAGAGTGGGCCCAGTGTCCATCTGGCTGGTTTGCCAAGTGTCCAAGCACTGCCTGTTTCCCAAATGCTACATTTTGCTGTGTGAAAATGCAATGTCTAGGGAGACACACCAGGTGCTGGGTGAACTTCAAGTTCTCTCCCTGCTTTGAAGTCCCCTGAAGTGCTCCTGCTGCACAGTTGTTAAGGAAGAGGTGTGAAGGGCCTAACTGAGAGGACAAATGGACTGGTACGGGGCGGGGGGGCCCAGTTAGGGTGCACTGCACCCAGAGTAAAATTCAAGGCACTTAAGCTCTTCACTTGAGCCAGGGCTTGATTTGGCCTGCTCTGCTCATCCCTCGGCCAGGTAGCATCCTCCATCCATTAACAGTTCGTTCATTCCACAAAGCAGTTAAGAGTGTGAACTCTGCAGGGTTTGAATCCTGGCTTTGCTACTAACTGGCAGTGACCTTGTGCAACTTATTTATTAACCCTCTATGCCTCAGTTTCCCCATCTGTGGAATGGTGATGACAGTCCTGAGGTGGGTTGTCTTGTGAAGGTTAAATGCATTAACCCTAAGTGTAGTACTTAGTAGGGGATTTGGTGCAGAATAAGGGCTGGTGTAGTGGGAGGGGGACATTTTGTGGGTACCCCCATGTGCCAGGCCCTGTTCCAGGCACGGAGGAGACAGCAGGGCAAGTGTCCCTGCCCTTGTGGAGTTTATGTTTTAGTGGAGGTGGCAGAAAATCAATACGCAAATAAGCAAATGTATAATGTCAGGGGATAAATAACGAGAGGAAAAGTAAATTGGGATAAGGAGGAATTGACTAGGATAGTTTGGGGGGCCTCAAATCGGGTATTTGGGAAGGCTTCTCGGTTCTGCAAAGGAAAGTGGGCTGTGGGGAGGAGTGTTTCTGGCCACAGGAACAGGGAGTGCACAGGCTCTGGGGGCTGGTATGACTAGAATAATGTCAGCTCATTGAAATATTTCCTTTTCTTTTGGAGGAAATGGAAGCATTCTGTTTCCTTTGCAAGTTCAGATTTTATAGCAGACACGGTGCTGTAGAAAGTGGTGCCGGAATGTGAAAGTCTATTGTTCTCAGACCCTACATTGTTTTTTGCAGCCTCAATTTTTCCCTCTGCAAACTGGGAATGGTCTAACCTACGTCTCAGGTTGGTTGCGTGGGAGACGTGAGGTCATGGATCCTCAGTCTCTCTGTACATAGGAGGTGTTCAAGAAACATTAATTACTATAAGCCTCAGGAGAGAGTTGATGTGAGGTGGAGGATGAAGTGTCTCTTCAGTATAACACGTTGGGTTGAAAACTGAGGTCATAAGGGAGAGATGCATCATTGTTATAACCACTTACTTAAAAAAATTAAAAGGGTCTTATCTTCAAGCTGTTATTACAATAGCAGTAATAGCTGTTTGCAGCAATGATTTCACTTGAGAAAGGGGAAAATGATCATGACGTCGGTGAAGTGGTATTTTGGACTAGGGCTATATGGTTCTCAACTCTGGCTGCTTGTTAGTCACCTGGGGAGATTTTGAAGCTCCTGAAGCTAAGGCCATACCCCAGACAAATTAAATTGTTATCCCCCAGATAACAATTTAACCACAGTCTGCAATGATTTTTAAATCTCCCCCAGTAATACGAATGTGTGGCCAAGGTTAAAAACCACAGAGCTGGGTTGGGTTGGGGTGTGGCTTCCCTTGTCCTGGAAGATTCTGAGTGTGCCAGGTTCCATGTCACTGCTTCTGTGCTATGGGCTGGGGTGAGAATGACTCCAAGAGTCAGGGTTCTGTTGAACTACCTCCCCTGTAGGTATTTTCAGTATGGCTCAATGTAGCTGGACGAAACTTTATTTTTAACCTTCTAAAAAAAAAGTCATGAAAATGGGAATCCTTTACAATGACTTTATTCTTACCAGAAAAAAAAAAAAAGGACAGCTTCTTCTGTGGGTTCAGATATCAATCTTCTATTTATTCTTTCTGAGGAGTTAGTGATAACCCTTCTTAGCCAGTATTCTGAATGGAATTGATGTAATACACTCCCCCTCGTCCAGGGACAGGGTGGCCATGAAGTTCACATGCAGTTTAAAATAGTGTTCAATTTAAAATCGCACACGAACTTTATGGCCACCCTGTCTGACACATCCCATCTGGTGTCCCACACTGAGACTGTTCACTTTTGTTTTTGATGGATGTGCTGAACTTTTCAAGGAGCCAAAGGCATCAGGACACTTGTGTGTCGATTTATGGTGTAAGACTTCTATTCGGAAAAGGCAGAGTCAGAAACAGTGAAGCTTCAAGGAAAAATAGTAGCCAGGAAGAGATGCTGCTTTTCATTAGACAGTGAGATTCTCATTGTTTCCCTTATAGCTTTGGCTGCCAGGAAGCTCAAAAGTGTTTTATCCTCAATTGCTTTAGATTCTTGGGAAGTTTTTAAAAATATAATTATCCATTCCTATTTTACCATTAATTTCTAACACTGTTAGTTGGCTTTTAACATTTTACTTTAGTCTCAACTATGTTTGGAAGTATTTGGGTTATAAAAATACTTTTAAAGGAAATAATTATGTCATGTAGCTATATATTTGAATTATGTCTCATCATATTAAAAAGTATGGTTGAGATGTTAGAACTTCCTTTGCAACTCTGACATCCCCACAGATGTGGGCCCAGGGTGAAGAAAGACTTGCTTAGAAGGCAAGATAAAATTATATGATGGAAGGAGCTAGGTGCTCCATTTACTAAGTATGTAAACTCAGCATATTTTAACCTTCTTAAGCCTCAGTTTTCCTACTTATTAGGTGGACACAATCCTCACTTTGTAGATTCATTGTGAAGATTGGATGAGCTAAGGGGTATAAAACATTAGGAATGGTACCTGGTACTTACATAGCAGTATTTATATCAGGACTCTAAGTTGGGGATCACAAACCCTTTGTGTGAAGGGTGAAAAAGTAAACATTTTAGGCTTTGAGGACCATTCAATCTCTGTAGCAACCACTCAACTTTGCCATTATGGTGAATCCATAAACAGATGTGTTACAATAAAGCTTTATTAACCCTGGGCCGGAGTTTGCTGACTCTGCCCTAGGTCTCAAAGCTAGTTGGTGGCTTCTCAGTTCCCTAGTCATTGGGCCCCTTCCTCTGAACCCTCACTGCACACCATCAGAAATGAAGACTGCACAGTAATTACTTTTGTGTTGTCCATTACTTAGTTTTGAGTTCATTTTTTCCCTAAAATTCATAGTAAGGCAAAGTACTTAAGAAATCTGAAACAGAATCTTTAAGCCCATGTTTGAGGTATTTTCTCTGAGCCTTACCTTCTGATGTGCATGGGTAAAATCCTTTTGAATCAAAGTTTTCTAAAGGACTGTCTTTTCTGAAGGCTTTTTGGAGCCCAGGACCACCAAGGGCGGAGCCAGGCATTGATTACTGAGAATGTTACAAAGGAGGGAAGCCTAGGCTCAGGAAAGAAACCCGCACCTTGTGCTGAAGGTTTAGCCCTGGACCTTGGCTTATCATCTGGAGTTACTGGCTCTCAGGGAGGTGCTGAATTCTGCTGCAGGTTCTGTAAATCCCTAAAATGAACCATCACAAAACAAAAGAGAAAGAATAAAACACTCCCCCACTTCCAGGTACAGGGTGGCCATAAAATTCACCTGCAATTTAAAATAGTGTTCAATTTAAAATTAAATTGCACACAAACTTTATGGCCACTCTCAGAATAAATTATAGGCATAACAAAAGTAAAGAGCAAGTCAGGCTGCTCTAACACTTACAAACTATAGGACCCTGGGATTAAAAAAAAAAAAATCCCTGTATGAAAGCTGGCATAAGGATTACTATTGAATATCTCTCCAGATTTCCAATGTCCTAAATAATAAAAGTGACTGAAAGATATTTCTTCATTTTATTTATTTTATTTCTTTAGAGACAAGGTCTTGCACTACTGCCCAGGCTGGATGTAGGGGCAGGATCATAGGTTACTGCAGCCTCCAACTCCTGGGTTGAAGCCATCCTGCCACAACTTCCATAGTTGGGGCTGCAGGCATGTGCCACCATGTTGGCACATGTTTTTTCATTTTTTTTTTTTCTTCTAGAAACGAGGTCTCACTATGTTGCCCAGGTTGGTCTCAGACTCCTGGCCTCAAGTGGTCCTTTCACTTTAGCCTCCAAAAACACTGGGATTATAGATGTGAGCCATCATGCCCATCTTGGAAGATGTTTCTGGAGTATAGGGCATTTTCTTTTTTAGCTTTCTTAGACTAAACATCCTACTTTGAGATAACTGTAGATTCACATGGAGTTGTAAGAAATAATACAGGTTCCATGTACCCTTTACCTTGTTTTCTTTCCCCAATGGTAATATTTGAAAAACTATAGAACACAATCATAAAGATATTGACAGTGATACAGTCAAGATTCCTTCACTTTAAGGACCTTCATGTTGCTGTAGACATTTAAAAAGAAAAGCTTTTATTGAATTTTTGGGATTCAAATTGGGTGACTTGCCAGCAATGTGTTTCAATTGTTTTAATGACTCACTTTTTCAAATACTATTTGTGGCTAGGAGTCTTGTTTCCAAGAGCAGATGTCTCCTTTTCGGATGACGGATAAAGGAGCTTCATAAGTGATTGTGTTCCTAAGAGGCAGTTCTTGCGGGTTTGAAGATGTACCGCCCCACCAGTTCCATAGGACAGACACTTCCCACTCTCCCTGGCAGATATTTGACCACAAGGAATCATTTGAAGCTGACCAGGGAGATCTTCTTACTTTGAGGGAAACTTGCCCGAGCCTAGAAAAATGTATTTTGCATAGTAGCTGTGGGCTTAGGAAGGTATTGAGCCCTTTGATGTCTCCATATCTAGAAAGACAGTGTAGAGTAGTAGTTCTTGCAAACTGAGCTCTGCCAGTTTGATCACGTGCAATTAAGTTCTTTGGGGTTAGCTGAGTGTTAAAGTCAGCTGCTGCTCAGCAACCTTGCCACCAGGTTATAAAGCAGAGGTTCTCAACCTGTGGGTTGCGACCCACAGGAACTGTATTAAAGGGCTGTGGCATTAGGAAGGTTGAGAACCACTGTTAAAGAAAGCAAGTTGCTAGTCAAATGTTACAGTGAGATATATAAAATCCTGACACTCTATTCTTTCAGGTATTCTGACCACAACTTGTAGGAGAAATTAACTCAAGGTAGAATCAACAGTATTCAAGTGTTAGGATTCAGTTAGCTGTATGGTCACAATCAGGCAACCAGAATTTTCCCAAACCAATGGCCAGACTCAAGACCATTTGGGATCAGGCCTTGGGCACTATTGTCAAGGACCCAGAATACATGTGCAAGATTCTGCCCTACTCACCTGAGGGTGGGGATGACCTCCAAAGTATTTAAGCCTATCCACATGTCTCATGCCATTGGTTTCATCAGTGGAAGTCCATTTTTTTCTTTCTTTTTTTTGTTTTTTAGAGACAGAGTCTCATTTTGTTGCCTTCGGTAGAGTGCCATAACATCACAGCTCACAGCAACCTCCAGCTCTTGGGCTTAAGCTATTCCCAGCCTCCCAAGTAGCTGGGACTACAGGCACCCACCACAATGCTGGGCTATTTTTTTTGTTGCAGTTTGGCTGGGGCCGAGTTTGAACTCTCCACCCTTGGTATATGGGGCCGGCGTCCTACTCACTGAGCCACAGGCATTGCCTGGAAGTCCATTTCTATCATCTAATATGTTAATGACCAAGTCACTAAATTCCTGGTAAACGCAATTCATTATGCAGATTAGCAGTGTACCTGATGATGGGAAACAGAGACAGCTGCAGGATTTTGGAGCTTGGCCAGGCTTCATGCTAACTTACCTGCAGTAGATGAATGTCCCCTTAAATTCGTATGTTAAAATCCTAATCCCCAATATGATGCTATTAGGAGGTGGGACCTTTGGGAGGTGATTATGTCACAAGAGTGGGAGCCCTCATGGATGCACTTGGTGCCCTTGTAAGGCAAGGCCCGGGTGCTGGCTTCCTCTCTTTCTGCTATGTGAGGACATAGCAAGAAGTTGAAGTCTACAGCCCAGAAGAGAGCCCTCCCCCGAACCCAAATGTGCTGGCACCCTGGTCTCAGGTTTCCAGTGTCCAGAATTATGAAGAATAAATTTCCACCAATATTCCCTCGGGCTTAGCTGAGCACCCTCCCGCCCCCCATCACATTGCCTATGCTGAATAGGCAGAATAAATTATAGGCATACTAACGGTAGTTAGCAGGACAGGCCACTCTAATACTTGCAAACTATAGGACCCTGGGATTTTTTTTAAAAAACTGCTCTGTTTCCCTTCTCATGAAGTTTAAGATCTTCCTCAAGAGATGCTGTTGAAACTCAATAAAAGTTGCGGCTATTGTTAAATGCTGCTCAGTTTTTTTCTGCCTCTATTGGTCTGAGTGAGACCTGTGCCCATTAAAAGCATTCTTGAGGGTTCTCTCTCTTACCTGCAAGGTACAGGCTTAGTTTTACCTAGGGAAATGGGAATAAGAATGGGAGATACCAGGGGTCAAACAGCAGGAGGAAGGGAACTCACATCTGAGCCCCTCTGTTTGATTAGGGCTATTACAGGTGACAGTGGACAAGGGTCCTAACTCCCAGGGAAAAGTGAGGGGTCGTCCAGGGAAGAGAGATCTCCAACCAGGAGCTACAAGTGAGAGGTACCGTAAACAGAGCAGGAGGCAATCTGAGCACAGGGTGTGGGTTTGACCAGGTGAGAAAGAGCTATCCCCAAATAAGGGTGTTTAATTTGAGACATGCTGGACAAGTGGAAGTTACCTGGGTGGAGAGAGACCAAAGGGGAATGGGAGGGGAGAGGGTGGTGAGTGACAGCAACACAGGTGAGTTCAGGGTGCTTGGTGAAGAAGGTGGGAGATGAGAAGATCACTGGGGCCATGTTAAGTAGGACTTTACAGGCAAGAAGACAGAATTTGGACTTTGATGGTGGGTTCTCCCCTTCTAGGGCTTTGCATTGCCATTAGAATGGATTCTGTTTCTGGGCTACAGGTGTTCGATGTGGGCATCCTTCTCATTTTGCTGATGGTGAATGGGGGCGCAGGGCCATTAAGTACTTGGAAGCTGGAGGCAATTCCAAGACCCACTTGCTCCCTGGCCCACATTCCTCAATCTCCCCAAAGGGGAAGGAAAAGGGTAGCTGCTGAGGTCTGTTCCGGCTTGAGTTAGAGTGAGCTAGAGTTTCAGGGGGACTTACATAGGGGCAAGGCACCTTTTAAAGAACATTTAAGAAAGGAATTGGGGTTGTCTCTGAGTTAAAAGTGAAATCCATACTTAGAAAATACTATCAGCCATTTGTGGAATAAATCCAGTGGTCTGAGAATGTGATTTTGGTTGGAAACCCCCAAAATTTAGGTTAGGATTTCCTGGTGGTGCTTTTAAGAAGATGCCGCTGGAGAGTAACTGCAGTTCAGTGTAGGGCATGATTAAATACACAGTCTTTGAATAGGTAGTAATATATTCATAGGCTTCCAAAATTAAAAGTTCAAAAGATGATATCATAAAACCTCTCCCTCCCACCTCTGTTCCACAGCTATCCCAAACCCTTCCTTAAAGGCAACCCTTCAAACCTTTACCAGTCTGTGCATGTATAAAACATGGGGTTATGTGATGACTCATGTATTTCAGGTTACAGTTAACAGCATGACATATATGTTCCATACCTATCTTTTCTCACCATTGAGGGCCAACTCAAGTCATTAACAAGTATATGTTTTTCCCCCACCCTTTAATCATCTCCATAGTGTTCTGTTGTATGGATGGGCTGTGATCTGTTTAACTGGTTCCCTAGTGACGTGGATACATTTAGATTGTTGTAGCAAAAGAAGGTAAAAACCAATAGGAGTGGCTTAGGAGTGGAATGGCTGAGTCGGAGGGTATGTGAATTTGTCATTTTGATACATGGTGCCAAATGGCCCTCCATCAAGTCTGCACCCACTGGCAGCTTCTCTTGGACCAGCCGTGGGTGAGAGGACTGTTCCTCACCTCCTGTGTTATCAGACTTGGGGAGTTTGCCAGTCTGCAGGGTGAATCATAGCATCGCAGTGTCGTTTTATTTCTATTTCACTCATGAAATGAGGTTGAACATTTTTTTCTTATTTGAATCATTTGTGTTCCCTTTCTGCTTACTATCGTTCATGTCCTTTTCTATGCAGAGATTTCATCAGTTGCCCCCTACTTAGATTGTGTTGTCAGAAAGAAAATTGTCGTGGCCAGATTCCCTAAGGAAAACCCTAGAAGTGACCAGGAGGGGGACCTTGAGTGTTTAGTTCCCTGAAGCAGGGTTTGGTTCCCATGGCAGAGCACAGATTCAGCCCCACTTGTCCTGCCTGCATCTGCGGCAGTCCTCAGGCAAGCTCCCTGCATGGTGGCCCGGACAGAGGAGGTTCTGGCAAGTGCTGGCATCACCCCACAGTCAGGTACTAAGAGGAATCAAACTCAATTGCCTCTTGGTTTTCTGTGTCCTGTCTATGATCTTGGTCATCAGGAACTGCCTGTCAGGAACTAAGCCAGGTCTGAGACCATGGTGAGCTCACCTGCCCTCTAGAGAAGTGTGTTTAGCCCCCAGCAAGCCTTGCCAGGTGATCATACTCCACATTATTGGACCTTGACTGTGTTTATTTCATTCATTTGTTGGTTATATAGTAGCATTCCTACAATATGGCTGGTACTTTTATCGTTTGGGGACCACAGTAGAGATTGGAATGGATGAGTGCCTGCCCTCATAGAGCTTACAGTCTGGCGGGGAGTAAACAGTCACAAAGGACAGGCAAAGTGTCTGTGTGCCAAGGTAGAATTTCTACTCATCTCCATTTCTAGTAGAATAGAATGAATGTGCATACGAGCCATCTGGGGAATGTTTCGTAATACTGCTTTGTGGTAAGAACGCAGGCCCTGAAGCCAGGATGCCTATCACTTACTGTCTGGGCGAGTCATTTGCTCTTTGTGTGCCTTAGTTTCTAGCACTGTAAAGTGTGGATGGCCATAATAGTGCTTGGTTTGTTGTGAGGATCAGAGGAATGAATACATGTAAATAACACAGCACAGTGCCTGGAACATAGCTTAGTAAATTGGAGCAGCATGGCTTGTGTCCTTCTGCAGGACAGAGCTCCAGTGGGGCCCCAGGGATTCAGGATGAATCCAGGCTCCGTGATGTGACACCGTTTAGGTCTTTCTGGGATCTGGCACCTGCTGTTCTCCCTGGATCTTTTCTCTCTATGCCCCTTGCCTACCTGATAACTCAGGTGTTCTGGTCACCCTCACGTATTATGGCTTGGTGTTCCTGAACAGCTAATATTGAGCCAGAACCCTTCACGCTGTGTGTGGTACAGAAGAAACGCTTTAAGTGCTGAATGAATTTTACACAGATGATCTGCTGAATGACGCAGGTTTCTCTGGTAATTGGAGGTGGGACATTTGCTTGTGTTGGGATTGAGAGGAGTAAGGAGCTTCCTCTGCATTTTACTCAGTTGTATTTCTAGATTTAGTGAGTATTGGTTGGATAACTACATTCTCCCATCAGTACTGGAACCACATTTCCCAGTTTCTTGAGACTTAAGCTATTCCATGTTAGGGCCTCCCTTGGAGGGATGAAACTAAGATCATCTACAGGATTTGGCACAATTAAAATCTAGAGAGAACAACTGGGAAACTCAATAAAGGTCCGGACAGACAGACGGATTGCAAGAAAGAATCAGCTATCCTGGTATAAAAACAGCAATTGGTCAGCTTGATTAAATTTAACTGTGAAGACTCAAGACAGGTTGCATTTCTGGACTTGAAGAAATATTTGTATACCCATGTTCATAGTGGCCTTGTTCTCAATAGCCAAAATGTGGAAACAACCAAAGTGTCCATCAGCATATGAATAGATAAATAAAATGTGGTCTATACATACAAAGGAATATTGCTCAGCCTTAGGAAGAAAATTCTGGCACGTGCTGCAACCTGGATGAACCTTGAAGATGTTACGCTAAGTGAAATAAGCTTGTCACAAAAAGGCAGTGCTATATGATTCCCCTTATGTGAGGTACCCAGAGTAGTCACATTCAGAGAGACAGAAAGCATAATGGTTGTTGCCAGGGAATGGGGAAGTTATTGTTCAGTGGGTAAGAGCTTGACTTTGGGTAGGTGAGAAAGATTTTGGAGTTGGGTGTTGGTGATGGTTGCACAACAATATGGGTCCAACTTAATGCCACTGAACCTTACATTTAGATATGGTTGTTTGGGTAAATTTTAAGTTGTGTGTATTTTACCACAATTTCTAAAAATTAAAAATTACATTTCAAAATTGTGACAAGTGAAGGAAGTTTGTTTCAGCCAGTCGTGGGTTGCCTTGGTGTAATGAAATACTTGGAAGTGTGAAGTCTTGTAGGCAGAACTCCTTAAAGTAAAAAACAAAGTCTTAGTGACTGTTTGTTTTCAGTAAGTTAACTTATGAGAATTTGTGCCTGGCAGGCTTGTTATTTTAGGCTGCTTTGTCAAAAAGTATGGAGTAGAGAGAGAAATTAAAATTGGTTCTTTTCTACTTAAAAATTTTACTCGTCCTAAAATTACTTGTTTCAGTTCTATTTAGGGAAGACGTAAGGTGGAAATATTATATAGGAAAGTGGAAAAGAAAAAGACAGTTTGTGTAGATAGGCCAGTTAAATATGTGTAACAGGGATAGATCTCTTTTTCCCTCCATCGAAAGAGCAAATGGTGTTGACCCATTTTGGAACATGTTTGTCTTTAATTATGTTGACGCTTGGTTTGTGGGTCCAGCTGTTTGCAAGAACAAGCTGGAACCCCATTATATCAAATATTATATTGTATGCTGAGCTATGTGTGCTCTGTGGGTCTGGGGGGGCTGGTATGCAAGAGGGATGAGCTACTTGTCTGGGCTGCCCAGTGACCACTGCTCACTCAGCTACTCATCATAGTGTGATGAGCTCCAGGCTCAAATATCCCCTGGCCTTCTGGGCACCTCCTCCTGGGTGTCCAGTAGGCCTCTCCAACTTAATGTCATCAATATGGAACCCTTGCTGCATCCCTACCCCCACCTGCCATCTCATGACTTCACCAGCAGTCCAGGTGTGCTAGTGAAGCTCAGGAGTCCTCCTTTCCCTCCGCACCTGACCCATCTACCTTCAGAGCATATCTGGAATCTATTCTTCTATCTCTGTTATCAGCGGCCCGGTCCAGCCAACCATCCTGTCCAGGGTGATGATCTGGCTGAGCAGGGTGTGGTTAGTGCAGGTGGCGAGTTTAGGGAACTCCTCTAGCCCAGCGGGCTGGTCTAGTCTAAGGAAAGGGGTCCTTACCTAGCTCTCTGCTTTCCTCCTCCCCACCCAAATCCATTCTCATTACACTAGGTTGATTTATTAAAACTTTTTGAAAAATTATCAAATGTTACGATACATACAGAAAAATGCATAAAACATAAATGTAAACAGAACAATTAAGTATAAAGTGAATATCCTTGTCATGATCACTTAGTCCCCCAAGGCTTCCTGCATGCCCCCTGCCAACCGCACCCTCTTATTCCCCCAGAAATTACTGCCTTGCATTTCCTAAACTAGGGAAAACTGGTTTAATTTTGCCTTCAGAAAAATCTTCACGTGAATAGAATTATTAAAAAATACAGTTTGTGTGTCTTCTTTATGCAGTGCTCTAAGTTTTATTCATGTTCTCCTTGTAGCTGTAGTTCATGTTCATTGTGATAGTTTCATCGAATAGGATACTGTGCAATTTATCCTTTTGCAGTTGTCAGATATTTGAGTTGTTTCCTATATGAGCTAATACCAGTCATGTTCCTACAAACATCCTTGTTCTTGTTGCCTGGTACAATGCTCATATTTCTGTTGGGTAATACCTGGAACTAGAATTGCCTAGTCATATATATGGTCAAGGAGTTTTCCAAGCATTTACATCAGTTTGCATTCCCTCTAGTGGAATTTAGGAGTACTGTTTGCTTTATATCTTCACCAACACTTAGCACTGGCAGCTTTTTTAATTATAGCTTTTCGGACAAGGGGTGTATTAGTATTTCATTGTGGTTGCACTTCCCTGATCTCTAACAAGGTTGAACACTTTTTTATCAATCTGTGGCCACTTGGATATCCTCTTGTTTGAAGTGCTTATTTACATCTTTTACTCATTTTTCTATAAGTTCTCTTATTGATTTGTAGATGTCGTTGTTTACATATTTTTGACATGAATTCTTTGGTTTTTTGATACAAATATCTTCCAGTCTACAGTTTGCCGTTTTTCTCTTAAGGGTGTCTTTTGATAAAAAGAGATGTTTAATTGCACAAATAAGAGATGTTTAATGATGTATGGCACATCCTCTGTCTGCTTGGAGTCATTTGCCAGGGTGACCCAGCTAGTAAGTGGCAAACTCAGTGTCAGAATTTGCTATCTCTCTTTGTGCCCACCACACAGCCAGGTTGCCACAGAGCCTCCCCTCAGAGTTGCCCCACGTGAAATTTAGGGTGTCCAACCTGGCTGCACATGAACCATGCATTTCAGGAGACAAGACATTCTGTGTATGCAACAATAATTAGATAAAGCAATCAAGCTTTTTAAATGTATGTTTGAAATGTATGTTTAAAAAAGGAGATGGCATTGCTGTGCTCCCAGCAAGTCCAGGAGGCTCTGCTTTGAGGTAGAAGGCGTCAGGATGTAATCAGCCACAGGTGTTCAGGGCCAGACTCCCCACTTGGCTGTGGAGTATTGCGGAAGGTTTCCCTGCAGTTGGCAGTGTTCCCCACACATTTCTGATCTCAAAGATGTTGATTGATTATGTAACAGAATGGGTTTTTTCCCCCTAAAGGTAGCATTTGAAAGTGCAAAAATGTTCCCTATACTAGCTCAAAAAATGTTTAAAAACAATCTTGGTCTTCAGGTATTCTCCTTGGAAGATGCTCTGGGGTCAAGAGGCAGGGCTGGGGAGGGAAGAGGTAACTTAATTATTTTAAACCGTACACTCTCAGCTACATGAGGAGCTGGTTACCATCTGAGTTGCTTTGTGAAAATAAAGCAGATGAAGGGTGACATGGGAAGGAAAAAAATGAAGGGGAGCCCTTTCAAGGGCAGGGGGAGCATGATTAGATTCTGATTCACAGAATCAGATTTAACCTTTGCTAGGTGCTGGTGTCAGCAATAAAGTAAAACAAAGTCCTTCCCCTTGTGATGTTACGGTCTTGTGTGAGGGGGAGAGAAAATAGTTTGCAAATGTGCTGTGCTTGGTGGAACAGAGTAGGGTGATAACACCAGAGGGTAGAGAGGGGGAGGCAAAGTGACTCTACTTTGAGTGGGGGTGCCTGGGTGGGGTGAGATGATGAGTTGAGCTTGGATAGTGCTGATTTTGAGGTCTCCATGAGTCCTCCAGAGAGAAACAAGTGTCCAGCTGGTAGTTGGAAATGGAGCTGAGGACACCAGAGAAATGGAGCTGGATGTGGGAGCTTGGGTGGACGTCAAAGACAGCACCTTGGGAAACACCCTATTCTGGGGTCTGGAGAAGATGCCCCTCTCCCCCAGTGCTGCCTGGCTCCCAGGTACTCTGGAGGTATTTGTTGAAGTAATTAATGCTGAGGATGGTGTGGAGCACAGCCTGTGTGGTGCCCTGACCAGGGTCTTGGGGCTGAGTCCTAGAACTTTCCCACTCTTGCTTGCTAGGGCTTAAATGCAAACTCAGATCTTAGCTTCTCTGTCCAACCGCAGTCTGATCCTGCCTTGATGTCTGACCTCAGGTGCCTCTCTGTAGACTGTTTGCCACTGTGGTCTAGCCTCTCATCTCTGGCTTCTCTGGGTCTCTGGAGAGAGAGCCTCAGGACTGTGGAGCCTGGGTACCTCCACCCTGCAGGCTGGGCCACCTCCTGTCCTCCCGAGTACCTGCTGCTCCCCTCTCACTCTGCCCTTCCACTTCTCCTGCCCTCCCTTCTCAACAGCCCATTGCTCCCCTCCTGCCACTGTCCAGTACACTGGGATCGGGTGGATGAACTGGGTGGGTAAACTTGCCGGGCAGCTGTGGATGGGAATGAGCCTCACTGAAGATTCACACCAAGCCTCCGGACCAGCGCATCCTCTCTGCAAAAGGGCTGACATCACGACAGAGACAGCTTCCAGTTTGGGAGCTGCCAGGGAAGTGGAGATCTGGGGGAAACATGAGAGAAGTGTTTTCTGTAGCCTGCTGCCCTATCACAGCATGCCACGTCACGAGTCTTCCATGTCACCAGCCTGGCCCTGTGCAGAGTTTTGTGGAAAGAATGTACAGAGAGATGCAGCGGCTCTGGGCAGAATCTACAGTGCTGTGGATATTCAGTCAGCAAACTGGACGCCTATTGTATGCCGGACACTGTGCTAGGAGATGGCACATGGCAAGGAGCATGGAGAGAGGCTCTCAGCCCAGCTGGGTTTCTCTCAGCTTGTTTCCTTCCTGCCTTTGCCAAGCTCTAGTTAATGAAACTTAGATTTTGTCAATGGGTTTTACAAACTAATAACAAAGAAGAGGGAAGCAGCACTGAGGTGGGGAAAACGCCTTACCTTTTTTGACTGCTCAGCTCAAGGCAAGCTTTGAGGACCAGCCTTTCCCCCCTGGGTCACAGAGTCACATTGGCAGGGCATGGAGATTGAGCAGGCCAGCTCAGGGCCAAGTGCAGAGTCAGGTGCAGTGGGGCGGAAGCTGTGCAGGGTGCCTGGACATCTGCAGCTGGAGTGGATCTGTCCCTGTGCTGTCTGAGGCCAGACTGTATGCTGTGGTCCAATGGGCACCAGCATGTTTCCAGTGGCTGCCTCTTGCTCAGCACGCCTTAGAACTTTAAAGCACTTGACGCTGTGTTAACAATTCAAACCCACATTTCCTGGGGTTTTGATGAGGAGTGCATGGGGCTGCCAGGCTGATCTTCTGAAAGCCCTCACTGCCCACATCCCTCCTTTGGTTAAAGTTTCCAGATTTCTCCACTGGCCTCAGGATGAGGAATAAACCACAGCCTGGAATCTGGACTACCCTGTGCTCTGGCCCTGCTGCTCAGCCCCGGGGCCCTCATGCATGGGTGTGTCCCCAGCTGTGCTGACCCTGGGCCTGAGTCTGTCCTGGCCTCCCTGCCTGGTGACTCCTACTCCTTCAGCACCTGATATACGCACCCCTTTCAGAAGCATCTGTGATGCTCTTGGGCAGAGTTAGTTATTCCTTCTGTTTTTCCACTACTGCTTTCCTGACATAATTAGATTATAATTATTCGTGTGTCACATAATTAGCTTATCATCATTAGCTGTCTTTCCAGGCACGCTGTGAGCGCCTCTGCTTCCCACACAGCCAATGGTTGGCATGTGATGGTCCCAGACTTTTACAGAATGGATGGAATGATGGTCTCGGGTCCCTCCTTGGGCGCCCCTTGACTCTCTCTAGACTCCGGGGGGGCAGACGCGGCAGGAAGGAAAAGAGGAGGTGGGTTGGCTGTTCTTGAGGACCATGAAAGGGAAGAGAAGGTGCACACAGTTCCCCACAGACCCCTGGGACAATCCAGTGCCCACACAGGGGCAATGGCGTGCAGGGTGGAGGGAGCAGTGAGGGGGGAGGCTGGAGGCTCAAAGGGGTGACTTCAGAACACACAGCCTTTCCCTTGACTTCAAAGCCCCTTCTGGAGCTGCAGAGTGGGAGGGAGGGGAGCACAGGACACAAGGTCATTTGCACAGTGCTGACCCGTTGTCTACGTGGCTGGCTTCTCCTCCCGCTTTGGGACTCACTTCCTGTGACCACTCAGAGGGCTCAGGGCCTCTCTGTCACCGTCCTGTGTAGGATGTACTGTGTAGTGATCAGGGCAAGTAGCTCCTGCATCCTGTGTCCAACATCATCTCGGTGTCAGGCGAGGGCCAGGTGCTTGATGAGGGTTGTCTTGGGAAAGCTGCTCTTTTGCCCTTGGCCTCCACTCTGCAGTCTGTTGTGGGTCCCACATGCCCCCTGAGAGTCCCTTCCCACTGCCTGGTCCTCTTCCCTCCACATTCTTGCAGCTTAGCTTAGGCAGCACCTCCCCCGTGAACACTCCTGGAACCCCTGGGTCTGAACTGGGCAGTTCCCTGTCATGAACAAGGCCACTTGGTGCTGACATCTCGTAGTCTGCCCAGCCCCTGCTGCCTGGCTGTGCCACCCCTGTCTTGGGAGCTCCATGAGGAGCTCATGTTGTCTGGTAGACACTGGCACACTCTGGGGAAAAGTTGGAGTTCAACGTATGTTCACCTCGCTAGGCCTTTGGGGTATGGTAGAGATTGGGTCTGCAGAGCGGCAATTCCGAGGCTCGCCATTGTCCCGATCCTTGTTTTGGAGCAGCACCTTCTGAGTGGGCTTTTGGCTCATACCCAAGGCCCACCTGTCAGATGGGCTGGCCCAGGAGGGCTTAGGTGGACACCCTACTCCTCAGGTTCCCCAAGGTCTCTGAGCTCTGACATTTCCAAGGAGGTCAAGTGGGATCCTCTTGGGGCTGGTCTGTGCTTCTCTCCTTCCTAGACCCTCCCCCATGTGTGGACCCAGGGTGGCATATCTTACACTGTGCTGTGTTGGTGATAATCATCCAGCCTCACTTCCCAGGGTTTGAGAGTTACACGGGGTGGTGTGTGCTATGACACCGAGGTCCCCACAAGGGTCAAAGATGATCATGCTGGCAGCTCACATTCATTGACTACTTACTAATGGGTTGATGTTCTTAGAATTTCCTGTATCAGAACTATTAATTCTTCCAGCAAGACTTGAGGAAACTGAGACAGAGATGGAAAGAGTAATGAACTTTCCCAAGGTCACAAGGTGTAAGTAGCAAGGTAGGATCTGAGCTAGGCAGTCCGGCCCCAGAGCCCACATTCAAATACCGCCCCACTCTGTGGCTTACTGAGCATCTTCCACGTTCCAGGTGCTGATGGTGCGCAGCTTATACTAGAGAGCTGCTGTGTGGCAGGCGGATAAATCCTTCATACGTGGAAACTGATTTATTCTGCACAGCCCTTTGTGCTTATACCCCCATTTCACAGATGAGGAAATCGAAGCACTAAGAAGGTAAATGATTGTGGCAAAGTCTGGCTGACATGGGAAGGAAGGTGGATGTGCTGCTGAGTGTCAGGCACATTGTTCTCCCCTTTAGAGCACCTGACCTGAGGGCCAGGCCTCTGGGAAGGAGGCGAGGCCATGTGTCCCGTGAGCATGTTCCTGACAGTGTACCAAAACCTCTCTGGTGGGCAGATGGTCCTGGGATGATGGAGCTGGAGTCCATCCTCTTGGGTACACGAATTTGTTAGCCAGAAGCGCAGGATAAGCATAGCTTTGGTTCCTGGCCAGAGGGACAAGGTCATAGCAACCTTGTTCAGCCAGGAGGGTTTGCAAGTGGCAGGATGGTTGTTGGAGATGACACTGATATTGCATCCTACCGCAAAAGAGAATATATTGATCGGTGTCATATTTTCCTGAGGTGTTGTGCACAGGGCTACCCTGCAGTTTCATTGCTGAGGGTGGGAATCTCCCTGCTCTGAAATATCAACCTGTGCTATGAATATCTTCCTCTGAGGTTTGGAGCTTAGAAATAAAACAGTGGGGCCAGCACAACCTTGGAATGACTTCAGGCTTGAATGACAAATTTCACACCGATTGTGACCTAACCCTTTGTCAGCTAGATAATGAGGATCGTGGTGATAATTCTCACTTTATATTTTTCTGTGGGTTTTCTTAAGGATTGTCTTTTTAGGTTTTTAAAATGACGCTGGAGTAGACTGGCCCATTTCTTTTTCAACCTCAGGCTCAGAGAGCCTGACTAATTTGCCCAGAGTGACATAGAAAGGGCATGCCAGGGCTGCAGGGCCTCTAGTTCTGGGGTAGTTACCTTCCCAGCCCTCCTGACTCTAGCAGAGGAAAGCACGGCTTCAGGGTGCTATGTTCCCAGAAGAGGACTGAGAGAGCAGCTGGCCCCCACCCCGGGCACCATCCAGAGATTATTGAAGAGCCCTCGTTTGTCACTTTACCACCTGGTGCAGCAAGAAGGAAGAAAAAGATACTTTGCAAAGGCAGGGGCTGGGAGATCTGCCTTCGATGTTGGTCACGAGAAAGCCCAAGCTCTTTGCTATCAAGGATAGAGGTTGGAGCTTGTACATCTAGTAGTTCTCGAGCACTTGCAGTGTGCCAGGTGCCATCCTAGCTGTGAGGACCACTGCATTAACTCACTTAATCCTCATGACAAGTGAGTTGACATGAAATGACATGATGAGAAAACCAAGGCAGAGAGAGGACAGAGTTGCTCAGATAGTAAGCGGGAGAGCTGGGATTCAAACCCACACATGGTTGGCAGAGCAGTGAAGTAGGGTTTTGTTTTATCTGCACATCGGCCCCTAGCCTAGCGTGGAAGAAGATGAGATGTGAGGTAGTGAGCTGAAAGGGTTTGCCTGGGAGGTGAACAGGAACAAAGGACGATGAAGAGTGAGAGGTAGCTCTCCACGGGAGAAACAGCTTAAAAAAAGAGGGTAGCAAACCCCTCAAAGAGGGGGGCTGCCCACCCTGCACAGAATGGTCTGTGCAATTCCGAGCAGCTGTCTGACATTCAACTTCAGGTGCTATTTGCATGCTGTTGCACCAAATGCCCAGCCTCTGCACATGAAGGGGCTTTGTGGGTTGGAGTGCTTTGGGGGGATAAAAAAGGGAGGAGGTAACATCACATTGTGGGGAGCACGGAGAAGAAGGGGAAAAGCCAGCGTTTTCTTCCTGTGAGTTGCAGGAGTAGAGAATGAGCATTCAAGAGAAGCAGGAACTTGGAGAAACACAGGCACTTGGAGAACTGTCAAAGTATATTTTTGAAACAGTTAAACACATAATTCTTGTACAAATAGACAGCAAGCATGTGTCAAAGGCTTGTTTAACTCATTAATGAAGGGAACCAGTGGGATGACAAAGCTGGTTCCAGGAAAGATACAGGAGACAGACGTATTTCGTTTGCAAAAAAAAATGTTGGAAAGAGATTCCAAAGTTAGACACAAAGCCGTCTAACATTCACATCCTAACATCCTGGGGCGACGAAACCATAACCTTTGAGGTTATCTTTTATTCTTCTAGATGGAAACAAGGGGCAATTTATTAATTTCCAACAAGTTAACATCTGACCTTACAAAGTCTGAGCCACAATTAGGAGTAAATCGTCCAAGTTAACGTTCCCAGAAAAGCTGCATGACCATTGTGCTGGGTTCAAGAGGGCTCCAGTGTGACGCTGAAATAACAGAAGGCCTCCATTTTCCTCATTTTGGAGTTATGGATAATTTTTTTCCTAGCAGTCTTGGAGACATCTTGGGGAGAGGTGCCTCTGAATTTGCTGTAGTAAATGGGTTTGGGACTCAAGCTGTTCAAGTACAGAGGCTCACCACAAAGGGTAGTAGGTTGAACTGCCCCCTCACTTCTACTCCTTCCCGGAAGCCCATTATGGGAACAGAAAAATGATTATTCCTTTTTTTTTGAAAATCTAAAACTCAGAAAGACAATAAAGAGAAAGTATCAAGAACTTTGGAAGCTGGAAAAGTGTAAAGCAGAAGAATAAGCAGTAAGTCATTTGACAAATGTGTTCCAAAAAGAAAGTAAGTTTGGCAATTTTTTTGATGTGTTTCCATGAAATATGGCAAATATTAATTGGTGCATCTAGGTAAACGAGTTACTTATTGTATTTTTTAAGCTTTTGATGAGGCTTGAGAAGTCTTGAGATAAGTCGTTATAAAAATTGCAAAAGAGAACCCATAGAATATAAGTACAATTGAAGTGGGCAGCCCCTGTGGCTCAGTGAGTAAGGCACCGGCCCCATATACCGAGGGTGGCGGGTATATGGGGCCAAACTGCAGCAAAAAGCCGGGCATTGTGGCAGGCGCCTAGTCCCAGCTACTCAGGAGGCTGAGGCAAGAGAATTGCCTAAGCCCAGAAGTTGGAAGTTGCTGTGAGTTGTGACGCCACTGCACTCTACCGAGGGCCATAAAGTGATATTCTGTCTCTACAAAAAAAAAAGTACAATTGAAGTAAAATGAGATAAAATTGAGAAAGTCTGCCAGATTCCAGAGCACAATGACAAAGCATTAGGAACAAGCTGCCACGTAGGAACTGTGTGGCACTGGGGAATTTTTGCCTCTGGATGTCAGGAAGATGGAGCTTATAATTTCGTCCTGCCTCCCACACAAGTATAAAAGGTGATGCTGTTATTATTGTGTGAATTTCTCTGACTTTTAGAAGATACCTACTTTCCATGAATGGCGTTTATGAACTTGTTGCTCTGATTGCATTCATTCACTTTTATTCACTTGACAAACACTACTGGAAAGTATTTATGTATTTTCCAAAATACTTTTATTAAAACAGAAAAAGCAGGCTGGGCATGATGGCTCACACTTGTAATCCTAGCACTTGGGGAGGCCAAGGCAGTGGATTGCCCTGAGCTCAAAGGTTTGAGACCAGCCTGAGCCAGAGTGAGACCCTGTCTCTACAAAAACTAGTGGGGCGTTGTGGCAGGCGCCTGTAGTCCCAGCTACTTAGGAGGCTGAGGCAAGAGAATTGCTTGAGCCTAAGAGTTGGAGGATGCTGTGAGCTGTGATGCCATAGCACTTTACTGAGGGGCACAAAGGGAGACTCTGTCTCAATAAAAATAAATAAATAAACAAATACATAAATAAAGCAGAGAAAAAGTAAGGAAACTAGAGGATGAGAGTAGAAGGTCCATTGTCAGCCTAATGAGACTATTCTAGAAGGAGGACAAAAAAATGGAAAGGGAAATCATAAAAAAAAAAAAAAAGCATTTGTGAACGCCACTTAGAACCAAATTTCCAAATGACAAGCTTATTAAGTCCTCAGCAGAATGCATGAAAATAGGCCTCACTAAGGACTCTCATAGTGAAATGGTCCCCACTGTTTAGAAAAGCATTTAAATGTTTCCAGAGGGGGAGAAAGAGGCCATGTACCAGGGATCTGGATCCAGAGTGGCACCAGACTTCTCAGCAGCAATGCTCAACAGTGGGAGGCCATGGGGAACACCTCAGAAATCCTGAGAGATCTGTCCAAGCCTAGAATTCCCTGTCCAAATGAGCCTTCTGTCACATATTAAGGCAGAATAAGACATTTTCAGACATGCAGGGTCTCAGCAGCTCTGCAAATGGACACTCATTTCACATTCTTGGGTCTGCTCTTGGGGTGGCCTTTGGGCCCAGCCAAGTCTGTGATGGGCACCAAGGCAGAGAGCTGGGCCAGGAACCTGGGAGGAGACCCCCATCGTGTCTGCCAACAGTGTCTCTCTTGTCTGTGTCATTAGTCAGACACCTGCTGACCCTGTGCTGGGCTCTGGTTCTTCCTCTTAAGGGGACCCCTGGGCTAGTAGGGGGTGTGAGATAAAGGGGAGTTCAGGAAATGATGTGGCTCTGTGGCCTGTGGCAGCCAAGAAAAACTCAAAGATCTCTGACCTGCATCATGACATGGGCAAGGTGAGGGAGGGAGCCAGACACCTAAATGTACCAGGCATGGGCCAGTACCGAGGGCCACAGGTCAGGGGGTGATCTCCAGTGTGCTGAGCTCCTGGGACCTGGATCTCAGCATGTGAGTCTCACTAGATGGACTCACCTTCCCTGCCCACCCCCCTGTTCCAGACTAAACAAATGAGAACCGCATGGTGTGGGGAGTCCAGGATGTGTCCAGCTGTCACCTTGGTCGGCTGCTGCCCTCAAGCATTTGTAGCTGGCAGCCTGAGTTTTACTCAGGAGAGAGAGTGATGGGAAGCCCCTGTCTGAGAGGTGTGCAGGGGCTTCTCCCATAAAGGATGCTGCACGGCTGCGGCACAGGCAGTCCCCGGGTTCTGACAGAGGTATGTTCGGTAGGTTTGTTCTTAAGTTGCATTTGTATGGAAGTTGTGTGTATCTACTTTTATCTGTTGCCCGTAACAGCCTCCATGGGTAAGTCATACATCAGTCAGATGTTTGTAACTTGAAGACTGCCTGTACATAACTGACGTGGTTTGACAGTGTGGATTGCAGAGCTGGGATGGAACAGCACGTGCACACCCATAATCCAGGTGCCTCAGAGTCCATGTTTTGTAGCAAAATGTGCCCAGGTTTCCAAAATCCAAGGATCTGGTTGTGGCTTCTTGGGTCACTCCCTCAAGCCTTCCTGAGCCACATCTCTCCTAGGTCGAGTGGGAGATAGGCATGAAGATGGGGGTAGACCAGTGATAGGCCAACGGACGCTGGGGGCCACAGGGAATGCCTCAGAAATCCTGCAAGAGAGCTGTTCAAGCTTAGGAACTCCCTGTCTGGATGAGCCTTCTGTCAAATATGAAGGCAGAATAGGACACTTCCAGATGTGCAGGGTCTCAGTGACACTGCAAATGGACACTCATTTCATTCTTGGGTCTGCTCTTGGGAAGGGCCTTACATGACATCTGTACCTCGCCAGCTGCCAGAACAGAAGGCATCATTGTAGTTTTTAAGAGAAGTGGGTGCCCTGGGAGGAGGAGAGCTTTGCTTAGGTCCAGCTGGAATCAGAGTGAGCTCAGAGGACACGCAGGGCACCAGCTTCCACCCACGGGGCTCAGTTCCACTGTGGGGTAGGCTCCTGCCCCTGCCTCGCCTCATTCATCTTAAGTGTTGTGAAATATCCTCTGAGTGTGAGTGTTCTTAGGCTCTGAGATAATTACTTTTCCTTCTAGTTCTTTTATAAATCAGAAAACCTCACTACTGAAGGTAAGGTTTTGGAAATGACCTATCTCCACATCCAGTGGACAGTGAACTCTGGATTGCAGTGACCACACATCAGACTTTTCTAATGAGGAGGAGGACCTTCCCCTAGCGCTGTGTGTACTTAATTGTGTTTAGCCATTTTTTCCTTTAAAAAACAAACAAACACATCTTATTATGGAGAATTTCAAACACCTAAAAAATTAAAGGTAATATGACCACAGCACCCTCTACACACACGTGTCTCTTACCTGGTTTCAACAGCTGTCCACTGTGACTGCTCCTCTTTCATGGCTACACTGCACTTAGTCTTTCTCATGTTAATATTTTGAAGCAAATCCCATATATCAGGTTGCATTCACAAATACTGCAGTATATATCTCTGTAAGACTCTTTTTATTTATTTGAAACAGAGTCTCGCTATATTGCCCTTGGTAGAGTGCCATGGCATCACAACTCACGGCAACTTTCAACTCTTGGGCTTAAGCGATTCTCTTGCCTTAGCCTCCCGAGCAGCTGGGACTACAGGTGGCCGTCACAATGCCTGGCTAATTTTTGGTTGCAGTTGTCATTGTTGTTTTCAGCTGGCCCCAGGCCGGGTTTGAACCCCCCAGCTCAGTGTATGTGGCCAGCGTCTTACCCACTGAGTTATGGGAGCTGTCAAGACTCTTTTTTTTAATGACATAACCACCATTATCATATACCATTGTTGCACCTGGGAAATAAATGACCTATTTATTTATTTATTTAGACCTGTACCTCTCCTGCCCCCTTAGCAAGGGAGGCCCAACCTCAAATGCGGAAAGAATCCTAGAAACTTCTTTGATTTTTAATCTGTCATGGAATTGAGCGTTTAAAAAGTACAAGAAAGAAATAAATTTCTTTGCTTTGTTCTTCTCTATTCCTGGGTTCTGGAGATCGAAGGTTTTGGGGATCATTAGGAATGATTTTGGCCCTGCATGATGTTTGTGAGTTTTACCTCACATGTCCTAGCTGGGATGGGGGCCCCTGTTAGTCTAGGGCAGACTGTGGGTCACGACCTGTTGCAGCCCATATAGCCTATGGCTAGGAGGAGTGAGAGTTCTAAGAAATACCTGTATTGCTCAATAATGGAACACCTGGGTGGAAAGGGCATAGAGAGCGATTTAGCTCGCCTAACAAGCATGAGAGCTCGCGAGATGAGAGCAGTGGTGAATTGGCAGTCTCTACACCTGTGGTGTTCAGAGGCACCAGATCAGCCTTATATTAGGCTGAAGGAGAAGGTAGTTGGGAGCATGCGCATTCTATCACGGACCTGCTTGCTCTGACTCTGTCTCCTCTCTTGTCTGTAGAACGCCAGCATGGCGTCTCTCTGCTGAAGATTACCAAGCTCTGCTAAAGACTAAGATCTGTCTTTCTAAGAAGACTGCTTTACTCTATCTAAGACTCACTCACTCTCTCTCCAGCTAAAGTAGATAGCCCTCAGGCACCTAGGAAAAGCTGTACCTGAGCAAGGGAACTTAGGGTCCGCGTCCAGAACCTAGTTAAGCTGGGCCCGAGACCTGGCCAGTCCTGGGCCCTAGCAAGAAGTGTCAAAAGTGACCTGTGACAGCAACCCCTTTGTAACAATGAAAATATATCGTGGTATTAGGAAGGTTGGGAACCACTGGTCTAGGGCTTAGGCCAGAAGGTGGAGGAGGAAGTACCAGCATCAACTGGACTCCTCCCTCCCTGAGGCCCATCCCAGACCTCTTTCTTGCAGGTGGAGGAGGTGGTGTGGTTCCCACTTAATTGAAAAGACAGAGGCTCAGAGAAGGTGAGCAACCTGTCTCTAGGTCTCCCAGGTAGTGCCATGGCTAGGGTCAAACCTGACCTCATCTTGAAGGACCCAACTCTGTCTGACCAATGGTATGTGAGCAATCAGTCCCTTGGAGAACAGTGTCAGTTTACAAGCTGATCTCTAGATGGAAGCTTCTCTTGCAGCTGCTATCCAATGTTCAAGGTTATGCCCACAGGTGGGTGCCTATTACATGGGCCCCTACACAATTTGCAGAGGGCTTGGGGATTCCAGAAGACTCTCTCGCAACCACTCCCCCCAGTTCTGCCTTCCCTTCCTTAACTCTCAGTGGCACCAGCTCTTGCCTCATTTTCTCATGATGCTCAGCATTTGAGATCTGAGTCAGAATTTCAATTTGTGTTCTCAATATATTGAGCCTCAAATAATAAGAAGTTTCAGCATCCTATTACACAATTAAAGTTAGGGGACCTTTACACATTGGATGCAATGTTTTGCAATTTGCTTGCTTGACATCTTTTCATTAATAGATTTTTGATTTCTTTGAAAATTTGCACCTATATTTTGGTTTTGTATTTTTGGAGTCCTAGGTAACAAAATGTCAACAAGTTAGAGTCCATTTTTTTCCATTGCCTTCTAGCTACAGTTACAACAATAATCTTAATCTGATTAGCAGTGAGGTTATGTCCTCATCTTTTCCCTGAACGTCTGATAGTGAGACCAGGGAAACATGAGAAATTAAATCAATTACTAGGTCCTCTCAAACAGTTCCAAGTTTTTACCAAATTCTTCTCTGGGGATTGGGCTTGATAGGCTGAAGTACAATCCTTTATTCCCATGAGTAAGATGAGGACTTCTGGCCCACGCATGTTCTCAGGCCAGGGAATTTGTATGAGGGGAACTTAGAAGATGGAATTTTTTATTACCTCTGTAGTCTGTCTGCTGTATTCTGCATGTGGAAGCCTGGACTGGAGCTGGCCAGGACTTCTGAAGCCTTTTGCCAGGTTACCAGCTGGCCTGTACCTGTCCAGCTCCTGCTGAGAGGTGGCAAGAATGCCCTGACTCAAGCTGGGGCACAATGGTTTTTCCATGCAGGGATTATCCTCATAGCTCCAAGGCTGGCTGGTTAAACCTGCTTTAGGTCAGGTGCCTGGAAGGTTTTTAGGTTCCTGAGATCAAAATCTAAGTCCGCGGTTGGTTCTCAGCCACCCCCCAGGGGACATTGGGGAATGTCTGGAATATTTTTAGTTGTCACAGCTGGAGCCTGGGGGTGCTTGTGGGTTGCTACTGGCATCTGGTGGATAGAGCCCATGGAGGCTTCTAAATATCCTGACAACACAGGACCGACCCCTGGACAAAGAACTATCTGGCCCAGAATGGGAATACTGCTGAGGCTGCGAAGCCCCACAAGGGCACCGTGGCTGCCACCTGCCACCAGCATCTCATCAGTTATCTTAATGGCCAGGTACCTGTCTTCCCCACCCCCTCATGGATGAGAAAGGTAAGACCCAGGAGGATGAGAAAAACCTATCTAGGGACCCCCAACCACCACGTGGCATGGTTAGGATTCAAACGTAGATCTGTTTCACTCCACAGCCTGTTTCCTTAACTACGCATTGGTAAGCTGAGGAGAATAATGCATGTCTAGACCAAAGGGGATTAGATAAGTTTTATTTACCCAGTGCCTCTCCTTGCCTCGGAGCCATGTGGCACAGTCTTTGCTCATGAAGTGCCTAGAATGTGCCGAGAAGGGCAGACCTTGAGTAGGTAGATGAAATATACTATGCTAGGACTAAGGGTGGGAGGGAGAACCATTTGCTCAAATGGAGGACGTGACTCTCGAGGAGCTGACGGGCACATTAGCTGAGTATTGGCAAGGCTCGTTTGAATATTGAAGCTGAGGTAGTATTGGTCAGCTGAGTATTGAAGACAGGAGTCAATCTCCATGTAGAAGAAGGGCAGGAAGGGTGTTCTAAGAAGATGCAACAGCTTGAACAGAGGAATGGGGTTATCAAATGGTGTGAGCTGAGGGGGAGCTGAGGTGGCGGTCCCTGGGCCATAAGAGAGAAGCATGGCTCTGGGCTCAGGGAAGGACTGCTCTCCGGGACCTCGTGTGCCGTGTAGAAGGGCTTGGGCCTTCTGAGGGTGGGATGGGGAGCAGAGGGTCAGGGTACATTCTAGATTGATCATTCTGGCTGCTGTGTGGAAGAGGGCTCTGAAAGTGCCAATGCCCAGGCTATCAGGAGGCTTTGAGGTAGTGAAGATGATGAGGATGGTGAGGAGGGGTGGATTTGACGAAGAGGCAGCCAGTGAAATAGGCAGAACTTAGTGATGGGTTTGCTTAGCGTGGAAAAGTTCACTCTTTCCCTTTGCTCTGTAGACTTGCATAGTTTGAATACGTAAGTGACTGCTTTGTCCATCCATCAGTGAGCATTTAAATTGCTTGGAGCTATTACAAATAATGCTGCTGTGAGCATCTTTGCACGTGCCTTTCAAGAGACATGCGCGTGGATTTTGTTGGGTGCACAGGAGCAGAATTGCTGGGCCATGGGAAACGTGTCTGTACACGTTTCAAAGATACGGCCAAATGATTTTCTAAAGTGGATACCTTATGCTACCACCAGAATGGATGAGAGTTCTCAGTACATCACATCCTGACCAACATTTCTGTTACTGTATCTGTTGGTTTGTTATGCATTTCCTCGGAGAATAATGTCTCTGAGCACATTTCTTGTGTGTGTGTGTGTGTGTTTTTTTTCTATTTGGATATCTTTCCCCCCAAGGATGTATCTAACTCTTTGTCTGGTTTTCTATCAGGTTATCTTTTTCTAATTGATCTGTATCCAAGTTCTTTGTCAAGTGTGTGTACTGCCAGTATCATCTTATCTGCTGTGTATTTCATTTTCAATCTCTTGTTGGTATTCTTTGTATGGAAGTTTTAAATTTTAATATATTAAAGTTAATGATGACAGCAATGAAGCACATGTCTTTATTAAAAATGGAGCAAAATGGTGTCTTAGAATCGGAGAGGGAGCCTACTACTATGGTTAGTGTGATTTTTAAGGGAATGAAAAGGGTCCCTCTGGCTTGGTGCCTGTAGCTCAGTGGTTAGGGCGCCGGCCACATACTCTGAGGCGAGTGGGTTCAAACCCAGCCTGGGTCTGCTAAACAACAATGACAACCTCAGCAACAACAACAAAATAACTGGGCATTGTGGTGGGCACCTGTAGTCCCAGCTACTTGGGAGGCTAAGGCAAGAGAATTGCTTAAGCTCAAGAGTTTGAGGTTGCTGTGAGCTGTGACGCCACAGCACTCTACCAAGACTGATATAGTGAGACTCTGTCTCAAAAAAAAAAGGGGGGGGGGTCCCTCTGGTTTAGGGAAAAGAGGGGGATGGCCTGGGGATGCATCCTGAGTCTTGGATCTTCTATTTATTGGGAAGGTCCCCAGGTCTCTGTAAAAGGGGAGGTGCTTTCTGCCCAGGTTCTCAGTGTCCAGAGGATCACTGAGTTCACAGGGGTGAGAGGACTTTGAAGAGGAAAGTAAGTATTGTTCTCACTGTCTGCTCGGAACCCAAAGGCCCCAAAGCTGCCTCCTCCCTGGCTGCAGGGGAAGCTCTGGGGACCAGCACAGTGGGAGCTACAGGGATAACCTAGGAGGGAGAGGACAGAATTTGGGCTCGAGTTGCGTGGGAAGCCTCTGGCACAGAGGTGTGACAAGATGCCCCCCTAACCCCATCTTCTCCTCCTCCCTAGGGTCTCCCCTTTCCTGGCCCTTCCCATCCAAGGCCTGAGAGCCCTGAGGGATGTGGGGGCCAAGATTCCATCTGTGCCATCTTGGGTGATGCATAGTCCCATGGCGCTCGGGGCTTGTTCCCACGAGGGCCAGCAGCCATGCTTGAAACCCATATTCCTGCTGCTCAGCCTCATATCCTGCCTCTTCCCCATCACACACCGACCTCTTTGTTCACCAGCATGTGGATACTTCCTGCTGGGCCTTTGCCCAAACCATGCCCTGGCTGAAGGCCCCTTCCCAGGCTTCTAGCCCTCCAGGCCTCTGTGCTCTCCCCGGCCCCTCCCATTTTGTCTTCACCCTGCCATGTTCTTAGCACCCAACACTCCCTGATGGTGGATCACACAGTGCCACTGGCTGGGGTCCCCTCTGTCCCACCAGCATAGTAAATCCTTCAGGGCAAGGACTTCACCTCACCTGCTGCACAACCATGGCCTGTGGTACCTGGAATGTAGAAGGACTCGGCATGCTAAAGGCAGGAGGACATAGCACTTGAAGCCAAAACATGGGTGCTCTGCAGCTGAGGACAGAACAGGGTACAGAGCCAATTCCACAGCTGGAGGTGAGAGTACCCCATGTTCTGTCAATGCCCTATGACCTCATTTTAAAGAAAACCATGATGGGAATGTTAAGCTGGAAGGACCAGGGCGTGTTTCCTAGGAGGTGGTCAGCTTGCCTTCCTTATCCCTTGTAATCCTTGGGGTTTGATCAGTTTGGAGGGAGGGGACAGCATTTGGCCACATTCCTGGCCTCTAGCAGTAACCCCCTCAGAAAAGGGGGTACTTTCTGCCCCCTCCCAGCCATACATAGCCATACAGGGCCCAGTAGTACAAGGATGGCCCTTTCCCGGGCCAGGGCAGGTATCGATGGAAGGTGGCTTTTGTGTGTCTGGGCAGATACTGTCAGCAGCTGTGGTTCTGATAACCTAGTGATGATTATGCTTTTGTTTTAGTGCCCTGGCCCACACCAAGTGGAGCGTCTCTGAACAGATAGAGCAAGAGGCTATGCTTTTCTGAAAACCTGGGCCTTTGCGGCAACAACTTCGTGGTACCCTCCCTGATTTTTGAGACAGATGTGGTTCATCAGCTCTAGGAAGGAACTCATGGCTCTTGCCCAGGGTCACACAGTGCTGCGCAAGTACCAGGTCTCTCATCCCACAAGAGAGGGCTGTTCTCTCTGTTCCCCATGGGGTGGAGGGCGCAGGGCTGAGTGGAGAGGTCTGGTGGGCAGGGAAGGGCTATGGAGGTGCTAGGGGCTCAGGCCAGACTCTAGGAACTGTGGCTTATGAGCCTAGTGACTGTGGATGAGGGAGAGGACCCCTCTGAGCTCAGTCATCTTTTGTGCAGAGGGGGAGATACTCTTTCTCTTGGGCCTGTTATGAGGGTTCAGTAGAAAACCACCCTTGGAAGGAGGTACATACAGTAAGAGGTGGTGGTCTCAGAGGATGCCCACCAGGCCATAAAATGCTGATGCTCACTTAAATAATTTTCAGGTGCACTTACATAGTATTCTTAAGTTCTTCAGTTGCTTAATGATATTTGCTTTGTTTGTACCCATTTAGGCCCAATTCCCAGCCATACCTGCACAGTGGAATCATTTGGGGGCTTCTACAAAATTATAAAAACTGGTCAGGTGCCCCCTGCTATGGCAATACTATGATGTAGGGGAGTGGCCTAGACCCTGGATTGTTTAATGCTGCTCACATGATGCTAAGGTGAAGCACCCCTGTTTTAGACTGTCCATGTATATTCTTTAATTAACCACTTTTCAGAAGTCAATAGGAAACCCAAGACAGGTCATTAAAAAAATGCATGCAAGTTCTTAAAAGAAATTTTGCCTTATTGTGGCAATTCACATCTATCTCCTTGTCTATTACTTGAAGTGTATTGACCAATTCCCCAGCTGTTAATCTGCATTGGTTTTCCTTTGAAGCCCCTTCCTGCCTCAGGGCTTTTGCTCTTGCTGTTCCTTCTTTCTGGAACACTCTTCTGAGCCTTGTTCTGGCAGATCTTTTAAATTATTCAGGACCCAGCTCAGCTTCCTCGGAGAAGTTTTCCCAGACATCCCAGACTCAGGTGGCCCCCTCCCCAACGATACCCAGTTCATCACTGTTCACTGCTCAGGAACTGCTATAATTACCCTATTGCTATTACTAGCTGCTGTGCTCTAAATGTATGCCCCTGAGAGTTAGCCTTTCCTTCCTCATTCACTGCTGGTTCCCCTTGCCTCGCCCAGTGCCTGGCATGTGGGAAGCCCCTGACAAGGACTTCTTGAACATAAGTGAAGTTGAATGTGCATCTAAGTCCCCTGAGCACAGGCTGATGGACTGTGTCACTGTGAAGCTTCTTGCAGTAGAGGAAGGAACTGGGGTAGAGGTACTATTGGTACTGGCACGTAAATAAGGTCATTGACTTTTTATACAATTAAGCATCTAAGCTAACAAATCCACTCAGTTTGGTGCTAGATTACTACAGAAGAACAGAAAAACAAAGAATGCAACTAATAGTAATGTAAAATTCCAATTTTGGATCATATCAAACATACTATAAAAATATGTGAGGGTATAGAACAAATGTTGAGTGATCATGTGTGGGTGAATTTCATTTTCTTCTTTGTGTTTGCTTTGTATTTTGAAATTTTTCTGTAATGAACACATATTTTCTACAAGTATGATTATGAAGTTTTACAGGAATTTTTTTTTTTTTTTTTGGAGACAGAGTCTCATTTTGTCTCTTCCTGGTAGAGTGCCGTGGTGTCATATCTCACAGCAACCTCAAACTCTTGGGGGCTCAAGCGATCCTCTTACCTTAGGCTCCTAAGTAGCTGGAACTACAGGCGCTCGCCACAACACCTGGCTATTTTTTAGAGATGGGGTTTCGCTCTCGCTCAGGCTGATCTTGAACTCGTGAGCTCAGGCAATCCACCCATCTCTCCCGGAGCGTTAGTATTACAGGCATGAGCCATTGCACTTGGCCTATAGGAAGATATAGGTTTCAGTACTTCTGGTATAGTAGGTGGAGAACTCTGGCTGCAAAAAAGAATGTATGTTATATGTATATTCATAAAATAAATATTATATATATCTTTTCTGCCTCTAAAGACAGACAAACCTTGCTGTACAACTTGAAGCTGTACGTTAGGCCATATTAGGCCTCTTCATGCCTCAGTTTTCTCTTCTGTTAAATGGAAATAATGGTAGTTCCTGTCTTAGTTATTGTGAGGATTGAATGTATTTGTATGGGTAAGGTGCTTAGAACAGTGCCTTGCACATAATGAGCACCCAATTTGTGTTGGCTGGGATTTTTAATATTAATAATGTACCAGGTTAGGCTGTTTTAGGGACAATGCTAGGTATTTGGCTTATTCATTTAACCCCCCTCCCCATACCTATGAGGTAGGAAGAACGAGGGAAGGGAACATGCCACCAAATGCTATCAGAGCAGGAATTAGAGTGCAAGTCCAAGCTACCTCCTTGGCAGATCATGTATTGGCCACTTGACTCTATCTACCTGGAAACAAAGGAATTGATCAACCCTGTAAATCCACCTTAGAGAAATTTTTAGAGGAAGAGGCCATAAGTGGACTGGGTGCTCTTGCGCCAGGTCCTGCCCCTGCACTCTGCCCCACCTGTGGCAGGTATGGGGAGTGTCTCCTCTAGGCCACAGAGCCTCTTGGTATGGTGGAAAGAGCCCCTCCTGGCTCTTCACTCTCCAGCAGTGCGACTGTTGGTTAATATCTCTCCACTTTGTTCCTCACCCTCCTGCCTTGGGCCTGGCCCCAAGGGCCATGTGTGGACCCGGGGGTCAACTGACTGGCTCCACTAGCGCATCTATGTGGCTTCCTAGTCATCTTGATAAGACAGATGTGTTTGTGTGACGGTCACACAGAAGGCAGAGGAAGAGACCGGCCCAAGCTGGAGGCACCCATCCCTGCTCCCTAGCCTGAGTTTGGGCCCCTCTCTCCTGTATACCCCTCTGTGTGGACCCTGGAGGGCACCAGCAGAAATGAGGTTCAGATTCACAGTTGACAGCCACCCAAGAGCTGTGGATGGAAGACAAACATCTGAGTGTGAGAGGCTTTGCATGTGCTGTTTCCCTGCCTGGAATCCACTCCCTTTTCTGCCCCTAGATATGTGCTCTGCGTAGTTGGGAAGGGACAGCCAAACTGCCCCTCTTTTGGGACATTACCTGTCTGCACACCAGGCAGAGCGGGCTGCTTTTTCCTTTGTTACCACTGTATTCCCCTAGCTGCAACGCAAGCCAATGACAATGTATTTGTTTCTCATTTGGCCTCTCCTGCTAAACTAGAAACTTGCCAAGGGCAGAGAGAGACTGAATCAACCCTCTGCACAGACCTCCCTACCCCATAAGGAGCCGGCACGGAATGGGCTTGAGTGAGCCTATGTTAATGTAAAAAGATGCAAGTTGCTTCCCGGGCATCTAGATACCCTGTTAGCCTCCTCATCAAGTCCCTGGGGCCTCTAGCTACCTTACCCAACGCCAAGGCCTGGAATTTCCTTGGGGACAACTCTAGTGTCACTGATCTGTTTCTGTGCCTGGCTGCACCCCTCTCACAGGCGTGAGAGAGCATGCTGTCAGTTGAGCAGAGTGGCTCTGAGATGTAAGCCAGAATTAGTCCGGAGCAAACCACTTAATGACTCCAGCTTGACTCAAATGAGATATGAACCAAGTAAACACAAAGCAAAATGAATTTTTGATTACCACTTGGGCATTGTGAATATTTCTGTCTGCCTTGCCCCAACTCAAGCATGAAATACACTCCATAGTCCTTAGAAGAGCTCGGCCGGCAGGGCCTTTGGGGCACAGTAATGTTGGAAATTACCAGCATAAGAAAGGAAAATGACAGGCCTTCTTGGGCAGAGGTTTTAGCCTCTCTTCTGTAATTAAAATTTACTTGAAATTTCAGGGCTTTCAGTATTTATCAAGACTACAGTGGGGGATGGTGTACATATTTTAGAGCTAGTATTTTTGTCAGGGAAGTTTAATGAAGAGGGGGTTTTAAGGTCAATGCTGATTTCTGGAAACATTATCAGCATGTGCATGGAGGCTTGCTCTATGCCTACACTGAAGGTGGAGGATATAAAGTTGAATTGGATGAGAAGGCTGCCCTGGAGCAGGGAGCTATAAATTAAGTTTAAAGAAGGCAGAAAGGTCTCCAGGCTCTACGAAGGGGCAGCAAATTTGGAGCCCCAAAAGGTCGATCCTAGGTGACTTCATGGAAGCTTCTAGGGAGGCCTTAGAAGATACTGAGGCTTTCAATGCATGTTAAACTAGAGCTGTCAGGAGGCTATCAATATGGGGCTAGTTACTAAGTGACCCCATTGGCAGGATGCAAAGAAAGGGATCTAGTTTATCTCCCCTCTACCTTCTTCCCTCTTCCCTCTTCCCTCTCCCCCTCACCACCACCCAACAGTTCTTTAAAGCCTGGCTTAGATCTGCACCCACTAGGAAAAGCATAATGTTTAAGAAATTGAGATCAGTGGGTCATGATTCCTGAGTTTGCGTCCTGGCTCTTGTTCATACTAGCTGTGTGATTTCAGATAAGTGACTTAACCTCTTGTACCCCTATTTTCCTGTCTGTAATGAAATAAGGATAGTATCTACGAGATAAGGGGGATTCTGAGCAATAAAGGGAGCAGCATGTGAGACTTAGAACCATGCCTGCTAAATAGCAAGCACTTAATAAGTGTCCATTGCTGCTGCTGTTGGTAGAGTTACCATCTGACTGATCTTGCCCAGTTTGGGTCTTGCCTCAACTCTCTGCTAAGATACTGCACCTCCCAGGGCTTTCTGGATATTATTGTACTTAAAATAACATACTTGGGAGAGGGGCTACTAGGTCATTCCTGTTGCTGAGGAGGAGAAATGAGCCCAGCAGGAGGTGTCATGGTCAAGGCAAACAGCTCCAGGCTTCTGAGTGGTGGCTCCCTCCCGTGGCTGCTTGGGAAGAGTGATGAGCCCCAGCAAGCCTGATCTGGGATGTTGCAAGGACAGTGTCTACCCATTGCATATTCCTTCCTCCCAGACCTGCACCCCAGACTTGATGCTGTTCTTGAACTTGATAGCTCACCTCCTGCGATGCAAAGGGAGATGTGAGGGGGCTGTGCTGTGTCTACCTCTATTACCAGACAGGCGAGTTACAAAGAAGGAAGGGCTTCTAGATGGCCCAATCTCATGTCAGCAAGGCAGTTTCCCATCTGGAGAGACTGCAGAGCCTGCATCTGTTCAGAGGACCATCTGAAAGACCTGTGAGATCCCACAGAAGGGTGATTTTCAGATTCCAAGATTCCAATCTGAAGAGCTTATTGGGTGTGTTTCCCAACATGATTTCATATTTTCCTTCCTGGTAGATATTTCTAGCTCAGTGGGAGGGGACATTTGGGGAGGCAAAGTATGTGGCATGGAATGTTGTGACGAGCACTGGGGTGATGTTGACCTTGGTTTGTCTCCTGTAACTTTGAGCAAGTCACCTAAACTGTCCGTGCTTAAGTTTTCTCAGCTGTAAAATGGGATCATAACAGTCCTACCTCCTACAGTTGCTGTGTAGAATAATTTAATAGAATGCACATAAAGTGTTTAATATTTCTGTGTGAGTCTGTCTTTAATCCTGTTCTACAGTTTCCCTGGAGTGCCTACCATCAGCAGGTGCCCATCCAACCACCTGTGACACAGACCTTGCCTTGTCCACATTGCTTTTGGAATGAGGGGACAATAGCTTTTAGTGTGCTGTGTGACTGATGGTAAACTCTCAAATGATAAGTGGTCTCTGCTGTTAACCAAAATTATAATTTAAAGTGAACCCTTTTCCCTCCTCACCCCCGGCAAAACCAGCGAAAACCAGAGAAGCATGTAATTCATGATGTGCGCCCATCTTGCTAAAGGGGTTTGCTTGACATTTCCGTTAATCCGTGTTTAACATGTAAGCAGATTATCTGAGCAGAATTAGGACTTTTGTATGCGATGATTTGCCTGGTTCTGGCTGGGGCTGCTGGCCTGTGACGCTAACCTTGAAGCTCATTCTTCATGTTGAAATTCCAGGTGACCCGTGGTGGTGAGATGTGGAGTTGGGGGAGGCCCTAATACCTATAGAAACGTGTTCTCAGAGATGGCTGTGAGCACAAATGCACTTGAACCTTTATATTCAACAGGCTCTGGCAAGGAGCCCTGTGCTCACCACCACCTCCATTGTGCACCCTGGCCCCTGCGCCAATCTGTTGTGAATAACACTGCAGTGAACAGGGTGTGCAGATTCTGTCCGAGTTTCTGCTTTCAATGCTTTTAGGTACATACGCAGAAATGAAATTGCTGGGCCATGTGAAACTCTATGTTTAACTTTCTGTGGAGCCTCCATACTGTTTTGACCTTTTCATACACAGTGTTCTTCTTTGTTGCCTGATCCTGGGATCAGCACGCCTGGTCTCCCCTGGGTACCCTGTTGGTTACTGTTTTCCTCTGCTGTGGTCTATTCGGACCTTGTGAGAGACCTCAGAAGGACATGTGTGTGATTTAACTATGCAGTGGAAAGGAGATGCCTGCGGAGTGTCTGGAAGCCCTGTCCAGAAGCAGGCGGGCTTCTGAGGGCAGACTCAGGCTGAGCCTTTCCCAGGACCCAGGAGTGAGGTCTGCCATGATGTGGCTGCCGGTGCCCTGGCTGAGTCTCAGTCACGTTCTCCAGGGTTCTTTGAAGCTTCCGGAGGCCAACTCCCAACCTTCTCTTTAACTAAAGAGGCCCAAGGCCTCTTTATCCCCCTCTGGGGATAGCTGTCTCAGGCCTGGATTTAGCTGCTCACAGCCTAGGATGCCACCCCTAGGCTCACAGGCCACTAAGTGGCCTCCTCAACTGCATACTTGTGTGGCTGTGGGGTTGGGGGGCTGTGCCTTCTATTGCCTCCCAGCAACAAGAGGGAAGACAGGGGACATTAGAGGTGTCCTCACCCGTCTGTTCATGCAGGGTGGTCAGGTTCAGTCCTAGGCAATGATTCTGGGACTTGTGTATCTCCCCTGAGAGATGTCAGGACAGTGAAGGACAGTGAAGTCTGGGGCAAGGACTTCAGACCCCAGACCAAAACTGGGGCCCAGAAGATGCTGACACCTACTCCTGGTCAGCACACATGCACAGCACAGAGGGCCTCTGGGCCTTTACCCCAGTCTCGGCCAAGTGCAGTGGCTCACACCTATGATCCTAACACTCTGGGAGACCGAGGTGGGTGGATTGCTTGAGCTCAGGGGTTCACAACCAGCCTGGGCAAGAGAGAGACCTCTTCTCTACTAAAAATAAAACAATAAGCCAGGCATGGTGGCAAACGCCTGTAGTCCCAGCTACTTGGGAGGCTGAGGCAAGAGGATTCATTGAGTCCAAGACTTTGAGGTTTCTGTGAGTTACGAAAAAAAAATCCAGACTTTAATTTGTGTTTAGTTTGTTTCTAATAAATAAATAAACTTTTTGTGTATATGCACTAGATCACTTAATGTAGAAATATAATAATATGACAAATTGCGATCTTCATCACAGTAAACTGGGTGGGAGAGGCCACAAGGTGGGCGGGCGGGTGTGAGATGAAGCCAGATCAGCTCTGAGTTAGTAACTATTGAAGCTGGATGATGGCTTTGTGGAGGTTCTTTATGCTCCTGCCTCCATTCTTTGTATATTTGACATTTGCCATATTAAAAGTTAAGAAAAAGCTGGCCGTCATCTCCTTCCAAGAGTAAGGAAGGAAACGAATCTTTTCTGAGTACCTCTAAGGTGTGGATGCCTCCCTTTGTCCTCCTGCTGAGTGCTTACAACATGCGTGTGGTGGGCAAAATTGGCCCCATTTCACAGGTGAACAAAACAAGTCTCCCTGATATTTCTGCTGGAAAATGGCTTAGCTGGGAAACGAAGCAGATTTGACTCTTAAATCTTGCCTGTTCCCCTGAACCTCCCGCCCCTGGATAGAGTGTAGATTGTCCGAGCCCTGCCTCAGGAGCTGACGTCTGTGCAGTCTGGGCCAGAGTTCGGGCGCTGGAAACCCAGGCCCCACCCCAGGGGGTCCCTGAGCTTCTCTCTGTGACTTTGCTCTCTCCCTTTCCCATCCCCAGCAGGTCCTGTCTGCAAGGACCTATGATTGTTACTTGCAGGGGAGACAGAGGCCTGGGGCGAAGGGGCAATGACTTGGCCCAGGTTGCCTGGCCACATTCCCAGTGCCACATGGGTGTATTCTCCCTGTTTTCCACCCTTTTTGTCTCCCCAGAAGTAAGGCCTTCTCGCTGTCCCTAAACCCCAGGGGCTGCCATTGCCTCATTAGCAGCTCTTGTTTCCTGTGTCTTCCCTGGGCTCCTAAACTTCAGCTGCTCAAACCTTCTTTCACCCTTAGGCTCCTGTACTCCCCACTGAGTCCTATTCCCAAGCATCCTCCTTAGCTTGTTTCCTTCTGGGTCTTGTTTGGTTTCTTAATTTACTCCTCTTCTCTCAGTTGGTCTCTCCTCTTCCATCTGCTTTATGGAAACCCCTCCTCGCATGGCTTCCTGCCCCTTCTCTCCTTCCTCTCCAGGCTATCGCCGCCACCCTGGGCCTGTGCAGCCCAACATCCCCACTGCTGTCTTCCGTGTCTCTCAGCCAGGCTGACAGCTTTCTCCCTCCCTCACAGAAGGAGAACATTCTTCTTCGTCACGATGAGGCGTGCCCACGCCATCTCACCTGTTCCAGCCTCCTCCCAAGCAGAGGGCACAGCCACTGCCAGGCAGGCCTGAGTTCCCCGCCTCCTACTCAGTCTCATCAGCCTGTCAGCACTTATTACATTGCAGATATTTTTAAACACTCTTTAAGGTTTTTGCCTTAATTTTAACCCCTCCCCCAGTGAAAACGTGGCTCTTTCCAGTCGATTTTCCTCCACATTGAGATGTGACAATATGTTTTATCAAAATGCTTTCTGAAACTGTATTCCTTCATAGTCCTAAATCTGAAATAGGGGCAGTGACAAAAATGAGGGAACAGCCTCTGTGGCTGTATTCTGTCTTCTGCCCAGATGGGTCTGGGCATCCTTAAAGGCCCCCAAAGCCTTCCCTGGCCTTTCTATATCACTACACTTACTCAGTGCCAGCAAATTTTTACCAAAGTGGCATAGGTACCAGGCCTACCAGGGAACATTACGATTCCTATTTTAGGAAACTTGAGTTGAGTATAGCCAGGGACGTGGGATAGTATTGGGTGGGACTATGCTTGCCAACCTAGTAGGCGCTCATGTTTCAGTGTCTTAGCACAATAAGGGTTTACATCTAGCTTCTAGGATAGTCCTCCGTAAGAGATGCTGCTCACCGATAGTGTGGATTCTGCAAATCATGGCGAAGGAAAGTCAACCCTAACTGATTGGTTCCACCCCCTTCACCCTTTGCCATCTCCTCTGCACCCACTTGGAGGGCTCTGCAGTTCCATCACTGAGGCACGTTTTAGTCTGTGCTGTTATGGCAAAATACCTTAGAACAGAAACGTATTGCTCACAATTCTAGAGGCTATAAAGTTCAAGATGAAGGCACTGGGAGATCAGGTAAAGGCTCACTTTTCATAGATGACACTTTCTATGTGTACTCACACGGCAGAAGGATGAACAGGCTCCCTCAAGCATCTTTTATAAAGGACCTACCTCTTGATATTATCACAGTAGGGATTAAGATTCAACATAGGAACTTTGGGTGGGGGGATACCAACATTTAAACCATAACAAAGCACCTGGACGTCCACTTCCCATTCCAATACCCCCTTCAGTGAGTAGTTCTGGAAATGAACACTGGCCACTCAGCTGGGAATGCACAGCAACCAACCAATCCTGATTGAGTTATGTCATTAGAGCACTCACCAGAAACAAGGCTGACTCCTGCCACCACATGCAGAGATGAAAATCTGTCACCTGCATTGAGGGCCCGCACCTTCAAAAGGCAAGTGACAGGCAGTGGGCGCACCAAAGAAATACCAAGAGACTCCCATTAGGATGAAATGAAGCAAGGCTGACAGTGTAGGGACTCAGAAGAAAACAATTTTTTTTTTATTATTGTCTCTTCTTTCAATGATCCTAAAATGGTAACATGTTTTTCAGCTTAGGATATATAGCTTTCTGCACACTGAGCTCTAAATCCAAAAATCCCGCCTTACCCCTGAAAGATTATATACAATGAATTTCCGATAATGGCAAAAGAGAAGGGTCCATAAAACCGATAAGGTGCTAGGAAGGAGGAAAAGCTGAGGAAGGGGCCTTGAGGAGTGTTCTTATGGGACCAGGGCTGGGGGTTCTGTGGGAAGGAGGCAGGAGGAGTGTGTGGGGCCAGGGTCAGAGTTCTCATGCAGTTGCAGTCAGATGCTCGCAGAGGTCACCACTATCTGAAGGTTCATTGGGGCTGAACACTCACAGTGGTGTGCTCCCATGCCTGGAAGTCCAGCAGAGGCTGCAGACCAGAAACTTCTGTGTCACCTGGGCTTCTCAGAACACGACAGCTGGTTCCACAAGGGAAAATCCCAAGAGACACAGACAAAAGCTTTAAGAATTCTGATTATCCATGCTCAAAAGTCTAGGATGTTATTCTGTTGATGCAGAAAGTGACTAAGGCCAGCCCAGGAGGGCACTCGTGGTGAGGTGGGAGTGGTATCAAGGTCATGCTGTGAAAGAACGTGGGGCATGGGGTGGGAAATACCATGTTTCTAAACACAGCCATGATAGTCAACTACATTGGGGGCATGGAAAGTGGTAAGCCAGAGGGGAGCTTACCTCCCTGTTACAATGTGTGGTGGTACACCAGGATATACTTTAGGGAAACCCAGTGTTCAAGGTGGCAAAGATCCACACTCAATCTCTGCACCTGGGGTTGGCACAAAAGTTGGCCTGGGACACAAGCAAAACCTGAAGCTCCAACCCAATGAAAGACTTGGCACTTCTGAGCTGAAACTCAGAGCTTAATAAAAATGGAAGTGGGTGGTGTTTCTTCCATACCCCCTTCTCTCTGCACTCTACACCCACAGATGGCAGTGCAAAAGCTAAACAAAGCCGTAGGCCCCGGGTGAGATGGAACAGACTCTTTGTGTCAATAATATACCACATTATAAACAAGTCCTAAGGTCATGCCAAGCAAGGGTTAAGTACCCATCCTACACCTCAAGAACAAGCTATGTTCTAATGGCCACAAGGTTCTTCTTTTTCTCCAACAGCTAAACAAGCACTGGCTTTGAGGTAAGCGATACTGGAACAATTGCAGCTCACCCACACCAGATGCCGACTAACTGATCCCTCTCCCCATTCCATAAGCTATAACTGCAGCTTTGACTAGATGAGAGAATGATTTCAGTAACTTTCTGTAGATATGAGACCAGCGACCAGGGGCTGGTTCTGGCCAGTTTACAGAGGCTACACACTGAGTGCCTTTGTGTCTCTGCTTCACCTTCGGATGTATAGAGCCTAATTTCAATTCATTTAAATTTCTCCACCCCAAAGCAAACATGAAGAACATGGACTGCATGTAACCCACTTGATTATTCACTGTGCATGTATTAGGATCCCCTTCATGAATATTCATAGCTCCTTCCATAACCTATAGAATATGTATATTTGGCCAATCCATTAGGTATAAATTCCTTTTCTCTTCCCCTTCTTCTAGTTTCTGTTGGAGGCCTGCTTCCCAATATGCAGGTGTGATCCCCCTAATCATCTGTACCCTCACATCAATTTGAAGTAAAAAATACATATATACTATATAGAGAGAGTGGACATAAAGTTCCTGTGATTTAAATTACACATGAATTTATGGCCACCCTGTAGAAGAAAAGCAGTAAAGCTGGTTAGTCCAAAGGTAATGAGTTATCTCAATAGATTGTTCACAGTTACAGATCCAACTCCTTTGTTCTCCTCTTTCTCCTCTTCTTTCTACTGCCCTTAACTAGTCTTAAAAAATAAACAAAAAATTAAATAAATAGAAGTAAAGTTGCCTCTCTAATTTATGAACTCTTATCTTTTTTGTTGCCAGCAGACATGGCTAGCCACCTTCCAAAGATCTATGGCTCTCTCTTCCCATGGAAAGTAGTTGTGAGGAATTACTGCCCAGCCAGGGACATTTCCCAGGCCCCCTTGCAGACCCAAGGTTGTCAAGCAGTGGTTATGCTTCTTCCATCTCTTCTCTTTTCCCATCCATTGGATGCATGTGTAAGACCCTGAGCCTGAGAGGAGGCAGAGCCGCAAGATAGAAGGAGCCTGGGTCCCTGAATGACTACATGGAAAATGCACTGCCAGTGAGAACACATGCTGATTTCTAAGGAACAGTTGATGCTCTGAGGTCCCTGGGGCCCCTGTCATACTCTTCACCATAGCTACCAGCTATTTCTTGCAGTACAGTGGTATAGGGTGCCTTGCTCCAAGGATGCTGACCACCTCTAAGAGGCCTTTTCATTTGCTGAAGGAAGTAACTATAGATATCAGTTCTGTCTGTGCCCTCAGTACGAATAGGGCCATGGTCCAAATTTCCCCTCATCTTTTATTCTCACAGTTTTGTGTTTATTATTTTTTCTCTCTCTTTATAAATTAGATTGTTCTTCTTGGTTTGGGGAAATCACATCCACTTATAAGGCTTTTAAAATTCTGAAGAAATACAGACTTCTGCCAGCCATTAAATAGTAATCCAGATGGGAAATTACTGCAACTGTCATGTTACTGTTTTTACTGTCGTACTTAATCCTATGTAAAATTTTGTTCAAGACCATCATACAGGAGATTAAGATCAGGTGGTTTTATTTCAGAAGAAATGTATTATTTCTCCAAAATATTATTATATTAAATATTATTATAATTTATAGTATAAACATATATTTAAGATACTGGATTATTCTCCAAATAATTTTTAAAATACTCTGAACCATAAATATCCACTTAAAATGCATGTTACATATCAGCAATACCATTTACAAGTTCTCCATAAATTATAAATTTTTAATGGTAGGTTGAATCCATCAACCTAGGCTCCTCTACTTCCAAGCCACATTTCCCAGCTCCCTCCAACCAAAGACAGATACTGGTTAAGGTCACTGTCAGGTAACTCACCAGCCAGAGCAGAATGTGACTGGATGACATGAGTTGACAAAAGCAAAAAGCCAAGGGGTTCACAGAGGTGGAGAGGGGTCTGAGTGGCCTCTGGTGTGGATGAGGCAGCCCACAGCTCTGAACTTGATCCCAGATAGGTTTGTAAATTGTCGTCTTATTCTCTTTAGAAGTGGTTAGAAAACCTAGGCCCCTTGTTTCTGCCTGAGCAGGGTTGGGGGCTCAGGTGCCGTGGGTTAAGAGTTTATTTGGGCTGTACTACCACACTTGTATGTGGAAGCTAATTTTCTCACCCCCACTACCTGGAACACTGTAGTCTTACGGAAGATCTTTCTAGTATTAATTCTCAGAGCAGTGTCTGAGGCTTAACTGTAAGCCTTAAGGGGCCTTCCTTATAGGCCAGGGATGATTTCAAAAAATATTAACAAATCTCTCTAGTTCTTGTGGGCAAATCATGTACCTATAGCTAGCTCTAAAAACTTAATCAAGGGTTCCTAATGACCTAAGCAAGCTATTAAGGGTTGCTTGGCTAAGACTTTTTATTTGAAAACTAAATTAGTGAGTCTCTAGAATCTGAGGCCCCTAATTTAAGATTCTGTAAGAAGTCTGGATTGCACTCACTCAGCTTTTGGAGATACTGCCCAGGCCTAACTGCATGCATGTACTTGTTGAAGGTTAGAATTCCCTTGACTTGGAGAAGTGTGATTTGGGGGTACCTTTTATTTATTATCCAGATGTTGTCATTTTTTTTTTTTTTTTTAGACAGTCTCACTATGTCACCCTTGGTAGTGCCGTGGCATTACAACTCACAGCAACCTCCAACTCTTGGGCTTAAGCGATTCTCTGGCCTCCCAAGTGCTGGAATTACAGGTGTGATCCACTGCGCCTGGCCTTTGGTCTTGACATTAACATTAGTCACATATTCTGAAGTTTGGACATATTTTTATTCAAGTAGGCTAACTGAAATGGTTAATTTTTTTTTTTTAATGTTGCCCTCCGTAGAGTGCTCTGGCGTCACGGCTCACAGCAACCTCCAACTCTTGGGCTTAAGCGATTCTCTTGCCTTAGCCTCCCAAGTAGCTGGGACTACAGGCACCCATCACAATGCCTGGCTATTTTTTGTTATAGTTGTCATTGTTGTTTAGCTGGCCCAGGCTGGGTTCGAACCCTCCAGCCTGGTGTGTATGTGGCTGGTACCGTAACCACTGTGCTACAGGCACCAAGCTGTGGTCATGGTTTTTAACTGCTGCTTTTCTTGCCTTTCATTTATGAGCAAATCACCATTGGTTTAGCTTCACTGCCAGTCTAGCTTGGTGTGGGTTGTTTGCATCACAGGGTAAAGTTAGCCATGTTTGCATATTTGGGCTTATCACTTGTAGAAATTGAACTGAAATTTCATCAGAATAAATCACACTCCTTCTCTGCCACCACCCTTGTGATTTGTTATGGAGTGATGCTCCTTTTTCATCACGGAATCCTTTGTCACCTGAGAAGTGGAAACGGCTGAAGCTGAGTGATTTTGTTCCTCCTTCATGGACCACACTGTAAACAGATAAATTAAAAAAACAAACAAACAAAAAAAAAAACAGAAAGTGTGGGAGCCTTTGCTCCTGATCAAAGACTAGAATATAGGAATCAGAAAAAGGAAAGGGAGTCTAACCTATGAATGTAACTTCCTGCATTGTTCCACAGTTTAATGGCATATTTAAAAATCCACCCACAGCTGCTTCTCTGCACAATTTACTTCTAGGGCAACTGTAGCTCTTTATCTGTGATTGGGTAGGTTTTATGCCCAGCATGCACGATTTTGTATTCTACTTTTCCATGTATCTACTCTCTTCTGTGTCTCTTTGATATTCCAAATTCTTTTAGATGTTTATATAGCAGTCTCTTGAGTGGTGATGCTGTATGGACAGTGCTAATTTAAAATCTTTGTCCCCCACCCCTTGCCCTCTGCATTCCCTTCATGGAGACTTGCATGTGTGGGTATAGGGCATCCATCTCCATTCTGGACACTGTGCAACCCCAGAGATGCCAATATGGACAAGCATCTGGTCCCTGCCTTTCAGGAATTCATGAATTTTCTCTTTTTTTCCCCCATGTTGGTCCATATTTTATCATTATTATTTGATAGTATTATGAGGGTCCAAATTTTTTGGTTATGTAAGTTGCTATTGTACAGTTTGTGTCAAAGTGAAAGTATGCCCATCACTCAGAGAGTATTCATGGTGCCCGTTAAGGGTGAATTTACCCGTCTCCTTATCTTCCCTTCTTGATTTTGATGAATGTTATTTCCGTACGTGCATAGCAAGGTAGATCAATTAGTTCCAATTTAATAGTGAGTACATAGAAGTTTGTTTTTCCATTTTTGTGATAAGTAACCTAGAAGAATGGTCTCCAGTTCCATCCGGTTAATACAAGAGGTATAAGTTGACTATTATTTATGGCTGAGTAGTACTCTATGGTATACATATGCCACATTTTATTAATTCACTTATGTGTTGATGGGCCCTTGGATTGTTTCCACAGCTTGGTAATTGTGAATTGTGCTGCTATAAACATTCTAGTGCAAGTGTTTTTTTGTTTTTAATAAAATGTCTTTCCCCCCCCTAGGTTAAATACCCAATAGTGGGATTGCTGGATCAAATGTTAGGTTCTTTGAGGTATCTCCATACAACTTTACAGAGAGGTTGTACTAGTTTTCAGCTCTACCAACAGTGTATAAATGTTCCTATCTCTCCACATCTATGCCAGCATTTGTTGTTTCAGGACTTTTTGATATGAGCCATTCTCACTGAAGTTGGGTGACATCTTATTGTAGTTTTGATTTGCATTTCCATACTGACTTGGCTACAATAGCCTTTTAGTACAGCTTCAAATCTGAAAAACTGATGCCTGCAAATTTGGTCTTGCATAAGGTTGCTCCAGCTGCATGGGGTCCTTTCTGCTCCACACAAAATGCAGAATTACTTTTTCCAGATCATGTGCCTTTGTCCTCCCAGGGGCTTTCATTCCTTAGGCTTTGCCTTGTTCATTTCCGCACAGGTATTTCTTAACTCCAGCCCAGATTGCAGGATCCACAGAAATCAGAAATCCAGCAGGTCCCAGGTGATTTCTGTGACTCCCAGGCCTGGACATTCAGGGCAAACGCCCTCCTGACCAGACTGCTACCATTCTCTCATACAGACTCTTCCTGCCCCTAATGAATTTTCTCTTAATCTGGTAGGAAACTCTAAGAGAGTGTATAATTTCTTCTTATTTGTCTCTGAGTTTTGACAGATTATAAAGTCTTAGTATAAAGAAGCATTGTGTAAAAGGGAAAAATTTTCACCCTTTTGCTGTGGTAATTCATGTGATTGGTTCTCAGTTGCTCTGACGTTGGAGGCTGGTGTGAAATCTTTCACAGTGGATCATCTGAAATTTGCATTTGGAATGCAGAAGTATCTGTTCTCAGAATCCCACGGAAAATTAAGCCTCCTTCTGCGCCCAGCTCCTTCTGCTCCTGCCTGGCATCTGGCTGGGCAGCACTAGGAGGAGTCCCTGAGTCACCATGTGGAGCGACCATCTGTGACTAATTGAATGATCACGGCCTTGAGTTATTTGCTTTTCTGTCTTTGGCTTGAAAATGAATCTATGATGAACCAAATGCAGTTTCCTTAACTCCCAGCCCAGTGCTCTTTCCCCAGTTGCAGGAAGAGGGGGAAAGAGATTTTTGCATGAGAAGAGTTGCCAAAGCATTGGGGGAGGGAGGGCACCTGTCTGGGTTTTACCAGGGGAATTTACATTGGCCCACTGTGGGGGAGGGACAGAGGAGCAATGGGCAGAGGTCCAGGGGAGGTCTGAGTGGGCAGGGACAACGTATAGGCCAGCAATCAGACAGACTCTAGGGCTGCTTGTTAGGGGAACAGCTAGATGGCTAGCAAGGTTGGAATTGCTGGCCAAAGCCAAGTTTTGGAAGGAATGGAAAATATTTCTGGAAGTTCTGTTTGTCATTATCTAGTTTTGCAAGTTGCAATTTAATTAAAATAACAGCCTGCTGGGTAAAGAGAATTTACCTACTTTTATTATTTTTCTCACCTTAAATATAAAAACAAATTGAACACTAATAGTTAGGATTTATAGCACAAATAGGACTGATTTGGAGCCATATCCTGATTGCACAGGTCAGCTGGAGCCCAGCCTGAGCCCTCACTGTGTTCTCGTTGAGAACAAGCCAAGTAACTCAAAATGAGACCCTTCTGTGTCACACCCTGCACACATGTGACCTCCCGTGTCACAGTCCCTCAGCCCAGCCCCTGGCCATTGGGACAGGGCAGGTAAGTGCTGTGGCCATGACTGTCATCCCTTTAGGTCCACACACCAATAGTGGCTTTGTTTTCGTTTGCAAAATATGCTTAGTGTTTGCATTGGTTAAGGTGGTCAACAAATTGGTTGTCAGAAGCTATTTGGCAACAGGGACAGCTCAGTGCTAGACTAAGGATGGTGTCATCTTCAGAGCAATAGAAGTCACTGAGGGCTTCTGAGGATGGCCTGGGATGGCCACAGCAGGGCTGCAAAGAGGAAAGGCTGGCAGCAGGGCTGGAGGTTGGAGCAGGCACCCCACGTCGCTGCAGGGCAGTGGGCATGGGGGAATCACTTGGGAGGAAGAACTAATAAGACTGTTAGAGGTGGGAAGGAGAGAAGGGAAAGACTACGGAATGGGTCAGCCTCCAAGGTGTGATTTTTATGGATGTTTACTTCTTCTCGAAGTTTTCTATATCCTAAGAAAAGGCCTGTTAGCTTCAGCCCCTTGCTTCCTAGAAGCCCCACCAGCCTGGGGCTGCCAGGACAGGTTCCCTCACATCTGTCCCACCTGGTGTGGCTTAGAACATACCCCTTCTCAATTCCTGCAGTTGTTTGGGCACACTGGGCCACTCAGGTGCAGAAGGATTACCAGCATGGCAATATTCTCCTTTTTTCCCAAAACTTAGCTCTGGCCAGCAATTGCAACCTTGCTAGCCATCTAGCTGTTCTCCTCACAAGCAGCCCTAGAGTCTGTCTGATCACTGTCCCTGCCAGACCCTGCCCACTCAGAGCTGCTCTGGACCTCTGCACAGTTCTACCTCCCACTTCGGTAGAAAGCTGGGAGAAATGGCTGCAGGAGGTGCAGTTTCTGCATAAGGGATGCCTGTCCTGGGGGCAGCACTCTCCCTTACCTCGTCAACTCAGTCCCTGCTTCTTACCCAGGGTGGGATCCTCAAGGACAGGGACCATGTGGATTACCACCTGATCACATACTCCGTAACTGTACAGAGTTTGAGGAGGGTCAAGTAGCCTACTTCAGGGGGATTTTAGCAAGATTTAAGGTCTTAATTAATGATCCTAACAACCCAATCCTATTGATGACATTTAAATGCCAGTGCTTTCATGCAATACCTGGGGAGAACCCTGCTAATTTATTCAGACCTCGATTGATCTTAAAATGCATTTTCCGTAGGATATAGAGTTCAGCAGTCCCCGGGTTCTCAGCAAAGAACATGTTGTTAATTTCATGCATACTGAGTTAAAAATGTCACTCTGTAGGGTCTAAGTTGCCACAAACTTGCTTACGCAGCTGAGTCTCACCTTGATTTTGACACCTATGAGACAGGCATAAAGATTTCATTTGGTATGATGAATACAAACAGTTCAGATTAGCTGCTCTCAGACCAGATTCTTCTTTTTTTCCAATAGGGGGTGAAGAAAATATATCTAGAAGAAATTAGGAAAAGACAGTTGGGTTTCACAAAATCTGGATAGGAAATAACTTCATATTACTGTTACTTTCCATGCCTAAGGTGTTATCTAAGGAAGAAATCCACATTTCTTGGTGTTGACTTTTAAATTAAATGTCGTGCCATGGTTTGATAGAATGCTATTCAATTGCCTTCTGGGTAAGGCTGTGAAATCTTGAAGTATCTTTAGTTACTTATATCCACCTTGACACTGGTGAGTTATTAGGGCTGGGAACTCAGCTAGCTGCCAGGGAGGGCTTTGCAGTATAAAGGGCTGATCATTTATTCCCCTGGTAATCTAGCACATTCTCCTAATAAGCAGTTTTTATCAGATTGGATAATTAAGACACTTACAGTAAAATTTATTAATTGTGAAAGTAGTTAGTTGAATATAGTCTGAAGAAAGCTTTGCAGAGAATTTGCTTTGTTTGGGCATTGGAGGATGGGGCTTGGAGAGGAATGACTGGCAGTTGGGACATAAATAAAGTACCAATAGGTTGGAGTTGGTGGTGTTCTGTTAATCATCTGTTATTGGGGTACCTTGAAACACTGGAAAAGAACCAGGAGATGTTGGCTCAGAGCTGGGGGAGAAATACACATCGGGCCAGAGTGAAGTTAAACCAGAGGAGAAGAGTCCATGGGCCTTACTAGGACACTGTGGACACACTCGCCTTCTTTGGGTCATATGGGACTACCGTTCTTTTTTACCCTTGTTTTTGAACCCCAGTTCATTAAGAGTGTCAATCCCTTGCATGGAGAATCATTGAGCAGTATGTAACTGATCACATAAATGTCAGAATTAGCTGCAGGGTTAGGAAGTTAATTCATTTAGTTTCCTCTGACAGGCCTAAAAGCATCCTAAGCGCATGGGTCCCCTGTTACCTTTGACTTTTCTCATTTATTTCTGTGAGCATTGGTATTTAATGGGAGATGCTGCACCTTGCAAATGCGAGTTAGAAAGAGCTTTTATCAATACTCCTGATGCCTGGTGTAAATAAGTATGTTTGAAGAGTTGCTGACTAAAGGAAGAAAATAAATCTCAACATGTGCTTTTGCCAAACCCTGCTTGAGAAGAGAAATTGGGAAGTGGGGGTGAAAGCTGAAGTGAAAATGAGACTTTTGAAAGTATCTTCCTCTCTCAGAGAGGAGGAACTCATACAAGGCATCTAGCCACTTGTAGTCCTTGCTTCTCTACCAGCAGAGCAGGAGGACACAGTGAAGAAAAAAGACTGCAGCCTCATCTGTCACAAGGAGGAGTCTAAAAGTGCCTGCCTCTTAGAGTTGAGTTAGCCATTGACACTTACAAATCCAGTAGACAAGAATTTATTGGACCCCACTGTTTGCCTGCTGCTAGGAATTAGGGGCACACTATGAAAAGGTTGTTCAGGTTGTGCACTGCACAACCCTGGAGGGTATCATTCAAGTCATAGACATTGGTGATTTGTCTCTTTATTATGACAGTATTCTAGTACATGGATACAAAATGTCTTAAAGAAGACTTTTTCTAATTCTAGGCTTGCTGAGGGCTGGTATAGACTAAATGTAGAGACAAAGAAACAAATTCAGGCTTGGCACCCATAACTCAGTGGCTAGGGCGCCAGCCACATACACCAGGGTTGGTGGGTTCGAATCCAGCCTGGGCCTGCAAAACAACAATAATAACAACAAGAACAACAATGAAAATAGCCAGGTGTTGTGGGCGGGTACCTATAGTCCCAGCTACTTGGGAGGCTGAGGCAAGAGAATCGCTTAAGTCCAAGAGGTTGCTATGAGCTGTGATGCTATGGCACTCTACCAAGGGCAACATAGTTAGACTCTGTCTCAAAAAAAAAGAAAGAAAGAAAGAAAAGAAACAAATGCAGTATATGACCCTTGGGCATATTACTTCTCTGTCCCCTATGAGAGTTCCTGCAATTACTGCAATACCCCAGGATGTGCGTCTGCCCAGCCAGGCAGTGAGCAGCAGTTCAGTAGGAACAAAGCATAGAGAGAGGAAGGAATCTCAGTCCTTTCCCCAATAAAATGCTCCAGCCTTTTCCTTGCATCCAGTCCAGACAAAGACGATGTACACCCACCAGTAGCAAATTCATTCTTCGTTTTCCTTTAAACACCATGTCACAAAAATAAAGAAAAATATAAGACAAACATATTCAAATTCATCTGAACCTATGGCCTGATTTCCCTGGTGATGGGCTAAAGAAGAGTGATGGCATATATTAGTTCCGTAACATTTAAGCACTTTGTAGCTTGCTGATCATGGTCCTCAGAAAACATTAATCAACTTATACTCTTGTTTCAAGGTACCAGGGCAAAGCTGACCAATATTAATGCTTGCTGGAATAAGTAAGTTGCATGTCAAAAGTAAGACATAAAATGGGTTAGCCTGGCTTCTAAAAATACTTCTGTGAGGTAGGTGGGATTATTGAGTGCTAAGTGGGATTACATACAACTTTAGTAAAGCCATCTACTTCCTAATTGTGATAGTCTTGAAATATATTGAGTTATATATAAATAGTCCTCTCTCCTGGGCATATATCCTTGGTGAGGGCCATGTAGAGCATCCCAGCTCCTTCGAGTCACCTGGAGTGATCTACATACCATTATCAAACCAGGTAATAAAGGCAGATGCTTCGAGATTATTTATTTGCGAGCTATATGTTTGAAAAATCAGAAATTATTCCTTTGCAGATTATTTAGGATAACAATCCCGACAGCAACTCTGAAATCTCAATATCCTTACCCCATAGAAGTTATTCACTCCCACAACAAACCAGTGGTGAGTGTTCAGCAGGGACCCTTCCAGGTGGTGACAGGGAACCAGGCTTTCTATCTTGGAGCTCTGAGCAGGTGGCTTCCAAGTCCCCGCAGAAGGGGAGTGAAAATTGGGAAGATGTGTCCACTTCTGAAGCACTTTGGCATGGAAGTCATGCATGGCTCTTGTGATGTGGTTGACAGAGTTCTCTCGGTGGACAGCTGCTTCTCGGCAGTGACTTGCCAGTGTGGAAGGGGAGCATGCATCTTTGGGGAGAGCCCACCATCTCTGCCATGATGCAGCCATTAACATTTTCCCCTTTGTCCCCACATACAGAATTAGTTCAACCCGGCAGATTTATCTAAAGCTTGAGGAGCACTGGCTGGAATTTGAGATCTCATAAAGGGGACCTCATAAATTAAATGGGAGACTTGCTTCCCATTCTTCTAGATGCAGTTGGGGGCAGCCTTCAGCCACATTTTGAAGTAGGCATCTCTCATCTGTATTTTTTTCCGTCTATGTCTTGTTAATGCTCTTCCCCACAGATTTTGTTTAAAAACTTCCCTTTGGGCACTGCACCCCACCCCATCCCCTGCACATATGCTGTGTTCCTACCTCACGTGCCTGCTTTCTCTTCAACCCAACTACTCCTTTCAGTGCTGTGGGCACCCAGAGTTAAAAGGTAAAGGTGATAGGGTTAATTTACACTAATATATAATTGACATTTCTTTTTCTCTGGGAAATAACTGCATTTTTAAAAGATGTTTGAATAAGCTTCACTATGGGTTTATCAGAGCCTCGGTTCACTGAATGTATAAGCAAAGAGTGAGTCTTGTGGATTTGAATATAAATCTAAAAGAAACATAATACCAGGTTCTGTGGCCTGGGTGTGTCTATCTCCTGGAGTAAAGAGGCCATACAGTATAGTCACGAAGGTAACTTTGCCACTTGCTGTGTGACTTTGGGCACATTAGCTTCTCGGTGCCCTTAACTCAACTGTTACAGAAAGTTCCTCACTATCCCAGGAGTAGCATCTGCCCAGCCAGGCAGACTAAGTAGATCAGTTAGCCCTTGAACTGGGAGTCATAGCCCCTCCAAAGAAAGGTAAACTTAAGATCAGGCCTCAGGAGCTGTTTGTTTGTAACAAGGAGGTAAGTCTGAACAAGTAGTAGAAATTTAAGAATTAGCTTGCAGGTTATTCAAGAGTAAATTAACAACTGTGGTATTTGTATTCTGTGGAATACTAGTCAGCCATAAAAAGATGGAGACTTTACATCTTTTTTATATTAACCTGGATGGAGTTGAAATACATTCTCTTTAGTAAAGTATCATAAGAATGGAAAAGCAAATATCTGATGTACTCACTACTAATAAGAAGTCAGTAGATGAGCTAATACACACCCACATAAGAGAAAAGCTCAATTCAATTCAAGCTGGGAAGAAGGGAAATGGGGGGAGGGGGGAGAAGGGAGGAGGGAAAAGGTGGGTGTGCTCCCATTTAATGGGCACAATGTAAGGGTATGTGACATATCTTTTGGGTGTGGGACACAACTACAAGAGGGATTCTACCTAACAAATGCAAATATTTTAACCTAGTTGTTTGTACCCTCACATTAACCTGAAAAAAAAAAGTGTAAAAGAACTAGCTTGCAGGGTGATCAGATACAGCAATGGCAGAGAGATTACATATGCATGCATGTCTATGTATACCTGTGTGTGTTGTCTTAACTTTGTTTTGTGGCCAGGAGCGTTTCTGGTGTGAATTCAGATAGAAATAATTTCTAATAAGCCAACGTATTGAACTGTCAGGGGAGGCTCATGCGGTTATATGTAGAGTGTGTGTGTGTTTCACATCCACGAGGGGGGATGAGTCAAGATGGAAGGAAAAAAACGGGGGGTGGGGTGGGGGTTTGACTAAATTGATCTGGGATTAGAATCTATTATTATGCTTGTTGTGGTTAAATTGAGTCTTCTGGGCTTACTTGTTTAAGGAAGCGGCTTCCTTCATTACTGAACTTGTTTATCCCAGAATAGCAGGCAATCAGTGCCCAGTGTGTTAACACCTGCACCTAGAGCTCCCCTCTCTCTATAAGCAGGTGCATTTATTTTACCTTGGAAAGCTTCATGGATATTATTTGGAGATGATGGCTGAAAAGCATGAGCCACAGTAGGAAAACTCATGGATTGGATCCAGGCCGATGGGATTTGGGGATGGGGTCTGGCTTTCCTGCTTTATAGACTGATTGGTCTCAGGCAAGTCACTTAGCCTTTTGGTGCCTCAGTTTTCTTATCTGCAAAATGGGGATAATGAGATCTACCCTTGAGATGGTAATTAGGATTAGGTGATATAATGATTGACAAATGTAGATTGCTTTATTTCTCTACTGGAGTTGACAACAGTTTGTTTTACTTTTTCCCTTTAAGAAGCTGATCTATATTTGTTCTCCTGATGAGAAGTTTCCCTATAGGAAAACTGAGCAAGGGTAGATTTGTTTATGTACATCTATTCCTCAATAGCCATGGAGAACTTTGATTACTGTATCTGTGAATCACAAGTCATTACTGTTGAGACTAGACAGAATATCCCCAGAAGCTAGAGTTTTCTGAGAGAGGGAAAAGGTGCTGGATAGGAAATCTGGTCTCAGGACCTCCTGGCTAAGTTTGTGGGATAAAGGCGGTGAGCTCTGTGTGTGGGTGGGGCTGTGGCTGGGTTCTCTGCAGACAGAGGTTGGGGCTGAGTCAGGACAATCCAATGCTGAGTACAGTTCAGTCTCCTCCAGCCTCTCCCAGCTCAGTCACTCAAGTTGCTCTGGGCCTCTGAGACCACAAAGGAGTCCAGCATGCTGACTTCTGAAATTCCAGGTCCTAAGAGGAGGAGACACAATACTGGGAGCTTTTGTGGCTGTAAAGCATCGTGATGCTGGAGCTACCCAAGAGCAAGGGATGGACAAGGCCAATGCATTAAACATTATTATTATTCAGAGCTATGCATCTGTTTTTTTTGTTTAAGAGCACTCTTATTGAAGGGTAACATACCTAAAAGAAAGTACACTTAATACATTTTCACAAACTAGACATGTCCATGTCACCAGCACCCTGATCTAGAAACAAAATATTACCAGCCACAAAAGGTTCCCTGTATCTGCCTCCCAGTCTTCTGTATCACTGTCTGGCAGGATAGGGCAGCCATGATCCTTATTGGTGACAACACACTATTAATAGTTTCATAAGGACACATTATTTTTATTTTTATTTTTATTTTTTTAAGAGACAAAGTCTCACTTTGTCACCCTCGGTAAAGTGTCCTGGCGTCACAGCTCACAGCAATCTCCAGCTCTTGGGCTTAGCCAATTCTCTTGCTTCAGCCTTCTGAGTAACTGGGACTACATGTGCCTGCCACAACGCCTGGGTATTTTGTTGTCGTTGTTGCAGTTTGGCCGGGGCTGGGTTTGAACCTGCCACCCTTGGTATATGGGGCTGGTGACCTACTCACTGAGCCACAGGTGCTGCCCAAGGACACATTTCTTTTTGGCCGGGGCTGGGTTTGAACCCATCACCTCTAGTATATGGGGCCAGCGCCCTACTCCTTTGGGCCACAGGTGCTGCCCACCAAAGACACATTTTTAAAGCAAAAAATTCCACAGATACCCATGAGAGAGTGTCGTATTTTTTTTATATCATTGACCACACAGGATAGCAAGCGTGTACAGAGCCCTTGCTGTGTGCCTGGTCCTCTTCCACACCCTGTACGGAATCATCTCTCCTCACCTTCTGAATGATTCCAAGAGGCAGGTGCTATAGTAATTTATGCCTGTTTTACAAATAAGAAACAGAAACATAGCACGGTTAAGAACCTTGCCCAAGGCCACATCACTAGTAAGCATGGAACAAGAATTTGAACCCAGAGAGGGAAGGTCGGACTTGCCTATGCAGTGTCTGGATAAAATTCTCACTTGGATAACAGAATTACCAAACATCACAAATTCAGTGGATTAATAACATGGAAATTCATCCCCAAACAAGTATCTGTACACTTTGGATGCTTGTACCTTGTGGGAAGGGTGTTTGTTCTATGCTGTCTCAATTCGTGCGGATTTGAGCACCTTTTGGGCAAATCTGAGCCCTATCCTGAGATCAAGAGTCACTTCTCTAGCCTAGTTACAGACCAGGAAATCATTTCCCAGAGAAAGAGGACCCAAATCCAGTGAGTTTAGGGGCTGAGACTAAGCCCCCATGTGTTGACTCCCTATACAGAGCTCTTTCTATTCCTTCAGGAATCGCCCATGAGCGGAAACTCACTGTTGGGTTGAATAACCTGGAGACTTTGGGTGCAATACCAGCATAGGTCCCCAGCTGCCCTTCTTCTTCCCCACCCCTGCAATCAGGGTTACACAGCTTAGCGAGAGCCCCATTGCCCAATCTCTCTTGCTCACTGAGGGGATACGAATAACAAACATTTTCCATACCCAGCATGAAACCTGCCCCTTCCCTAACCATCTTTGAGACCAAGTAATTCCCTTCTTACATTTCAGCTCCTGCCCAAAACACATCTATACTTAGTGTCCCCAGGAGCCTGTGCTCCCCCCACTGGAGCCTATCTTGGTTGTATGAGATGGAACCAGTTCCCTGTCGCTCCTAGTTTCTCTGAACCCTTAACTGGTGGAGGAGGAAGAGGAATCAAATCAATATCACCTCCTGATGCTGCTTTTCAGAGTTTCCTGTAGCTCAGTGTGTGTGGTTCCCTGGGATGATGTGCCCTATTCCTGTACCAGCAATCATCAAGCACCTTCTGTGTGTGAGGAGCACTGTCTAGCAATAAATGAGGCAGATGCAATGCTTTGGACAAGACTGTCTACCAAATAACCCTTTAAGATGAGCACCAAGTCACACACAATTCCAAGATCGAGACCTCTACTATCTAGGGCTTATATTATCAGCAGCTAAGTATGTTAGGTCACTGAGTTGCAAGTGACAAAATAAAACCTAAACTGGCATGAGCAAAGGATGAGGAATGATCAGCAATTAAGCTGCAGAGTCTGAGGCTTGCTTCAGACCTGGCTGGATCCAGGGGTTGGTGGGTAGTGTCAGGATGGCTCATCTCTATTCCATGCTGACTTCCTTCCTAGCCAGTCTCTCTCAATAGATGGACCCTGAAAGTACATGTCTGCAATTTATCACTTCCGCATTTAGCAGACAGCTAGCTTCTCCTGTCCAAAAGATTCCAGAAAATTCCTGGGATTGACTCACATTGGACCATTTGTCTATCAATGAACCTGGGGAAGGACCAGCCTCACTCAGGAAAAAAGAACAAGGGTTCCCCCAAGGAGAAGCAGGGTTTTATGATGTTGAGCAGGGTTAGACGTTAGCTTTATCCACGCCCCAGCACTGAGTAGCCAGCTCTGGTGTGATCAGACTCTTTCTGAGACAGGCTGACCTGCATTTGGGCTGGACACCTCTATCTTTTTGGGCAAAGGAGGTGTGGCCACAACCTTCCTGGCCACTCTGCTTCCACATCAGCTGCCTAGGGCCATGGTGCCCTTGCCTCCTAGCTGGAGGGCACAGGTGCTTCCCTCCTCACTTCCATCAGTCCTCCATCAGGTGGGTCACATGGCCATCACAGTTCTACATCTGTCCCTTCCTTTCCACTTTCCCCTTGCTCCCACAGCTTCTGCCTGAGGTCCTGCTCCTTCTATCCTCCCCAGCATCCTGAATGACATCTCTAAAACCAACCCCAGCCCGTGGCCCAAATCCAACTCCTCACCTGTTTTTAATATAGCCTGCAGACTAAAGATAGTCTCTATGTTTTTAAATGGTTGGAAAAAAAACTCAAAAAGAATAACATTTTGTGGCACATGAGAATGGTACGGAATTCAAATTTCAGTGAACATAAAGTTTTATTGGAACACAGCCATGCCCATTTGTTTACGTATTATATACGGCTGCTTTCACGCGTTGCAACGGAGACCATATGGCCTGCAGAGCCTGAAATATTTACTATCTGGCCCTTTCCAGAAAGAAGTGGGCCAACTATTGGTTTAAAATACTCTAATCCTGTCTGTCCTGTGCTCAGAAATCATCTGGTGCGCCATGATGTCCTGGGACACAGCCAGAGAGAGCCCTTATCCTGACACTCAGGGGCCTCTTGTCTGTTGAAGCCCATGCTCCAGTCTCTTTTCCTGTCATATCCTCCCCTGCCTCCCAGAACGTCCCGGATCTTGCCTGCATAGAATTCCCAGTCTCCTGGGCTCCCTCCCATCACCTTCTCTTGGCATCCAATTGGTGTCTTTGCCTAGAAAGTCTCTCCTTCCTCCTGCACGTCTCCCAGGAAATCCTTCAGAGCCTAGTTCTCCGATCTCCCACTCTTCCCTTAGTCATCTCTTCTGAGCTAGAGTTAATTGTTCCCCCTTCTGTATTCCACTGAAGCTCCATTTAAACCTCTCCATGTGGCATTTGTCTTGCTACAGTCACCGTTAGCTACGCATCTGTTCCCCCTCCCCAGTAGATTGCAGACATTGCCCAATTTATCCTTATTCTCTCACAGCCCTAAGCACAAATCCCCCAGCAGATGCCCCACTCTCAGTGCTTGTCAGAAGGAATGAAAGTCAAGGTCTGGGTTGGGAGCAGCTGCTGTTCCAGGTACAGACCTGCTGGTTGTGTGGGAACATAACGTTGGAGACAACAGCTGGTGGAATAAAAATATTACATGACAGCAGGATGGACAGGGATATGTTGCCCACCCCACCAGTTCATGGATAGGGATAGGCAAAAGATATGCCATTGTCAGAAGAGGTTGATGTGAGTCGACTGAATGAGACTTAAAGGAGAGGGCAAGATGAAGGGGAAGGAGTGAAATTGGAATTGCATGTTTCTACCAGTTTGGATAGAGAGAGTTCTTTCACAAAGGAGAATGTGAGCTTTAGCAGCATGTGAACTGGTAGATAAACCATGTGTGAGGAGGAGAGTGTGAAGGCTTTAATTATAAGGAGGCACAGTGAGGCAGGCATCAGTGTTGAGTGGGTAAAGACAGCAGCCATCATTTTAACTTAGACCAGAGTTTCTCACCTGGATGCTACTGGGCTGGATAATTCTTTGTTACAGGTGGTTGTCCTGTGCATCGTGAATATTTACCAGCACCCCGTGCTCTCCCTACTGGATACCAGTAGCACCTTCTCCCACTTGTGACAACCCAGAATATCTCTGGTGTCATAAGTAGGGGGACAGTCACTGCTGGTTGAAAACCACTTCCCTGGCTCGGCGCCTGTGGCTCAACAGGCTAAGGCGCCAGCCACGTACACCTGAGCTGGCGGGTTTGAATCCAGCCTGGGCCCACCAAACAACAATGATGGCTGCAAATAAAAATGGCCGGGCATTGTGGCGGATGCCTGTAGTCCCAGCTACTTGGGAGGTGGAGGCAAGAGACTCACTTGAGCCCAGGAATTAGAGGTTGCTGTGAGCTGTGATGCTACAGCACTCTATCCAGGGTAACAGCTTGAGGCTCTGTCTCAAAAAAAATAAAAAACCACTTCCCCACATGAGTTCTTCTTACACTGTCTGTAGTGAAAGACCTATTTCTTTATTGGATTGATATGATTATAAAATACTAGAAAAATGATCACATACTCGGTTGTTGCACTGTCCTATTGCTTTGCATGTGTTTAAATGCTCACTTGGTTCCTCTTCTGTCAGGGATGTGTGACAGAGTTCACGGACATGCTCACTGCAGTGGCACATGCCTGAGATCCCAGCTCTTCAGGAGGTGGAGGCAGGAGGATCACTTTTACCCAAAAGTTTGAGTCCAGCCTGAGCAACGTAGCAAGACACTGTCCCTACAAAATACAAAGAATAAATAAAACTTTAAAAAAATTACCTATCATTAAAAAAATTTAAAAAGCAAAAACCAGGCTGGGCGCCATGGCTCACACTTGTAACCTTAGCACTCTGGGAGGCCAAAGTGGGTAGATCGTCTGAGCTAGGAGTTTGAGACCAGCCTGAGCAAGAGCATGACCCTAACTCTACTGAAAATAGCAAAACTAGATGGATTTTGTGACAGGTGCCTGTAGTCCCAGCTACTTGGGAGGAGCTTGAGGCAAGAGGATCATTTAAGTCCAAGGGTTGAGATTGCTGTGATCTAGGCTGAAGCCATAGCACTCTGCCCAGGGTGACAGAGTGAGACTCTGTCTCAAAAACACAGAAAACAACAACAGCAAAAAAACCCAACAGCTCATTCACTTCATTCACTGACCACACTTGAACGCAGCCTTAGACCCAGAGTAACGTTAGAAAACACTCTCTGCATGTGTAGAGGTCGCTGTGTGCTCTGGGGTTTTTGTCACTTTTAGGCAATGATATGTCCATCTGTCATCTTTGTACATGCATGTGCAGGCAGAGGAATGATATGATTATAAAATACTAGAAAAATCCCTAGAAAAATGATCACATACTTGGTTGTTGCATGGTCATATTGCTTTACAATCTACAGTCTAGATAACAGCAACCTCAACTTTTGGGCTCAAGCAATCCTCTTGCCTCGGCCTCCAGAGTAGCTGGGACTACAGGGGCCTGCCACAACCCCCAATCCAGTACTAGACCCACTGTGGAAAAGTACGGAGTCACTGCTTGTTGGAAGGTGTTCAGAATGATTACTCCCTGCTAACACACTTCTGGCCTTGTTCAGAATTCTCCTGAGGCAGATCTGGAGTTGTGCTTTGCCATCGACCTTCTTGTGAATTGTTTTATTCCCTGATCATTTCCCTAAGCAAGCTGCTTTGGAACTGGAGGTCAGACCTCCTGCCTACACATTCCTGTGCCAGCCTGTCCCTGGAAATGGGGCCAGTTATGTTCCATTTTTCTGGTCCCAGAGTCCAGCATGGCTTGTCCATTGTCAGTGGTCAATGCTGGAAGTTTGACCCTATTGTCTAGTCCTGTGACCCAGAATAGGCTCATAAATGGTGAGAGATGGCAGTGTGAAATATGCATGAATTTTAAATTCCAAGCCTAAAACTCTGAGAAGAGAAATCCCTGCCATCCTTCAGGGAAAGGACAGTGCTTGGTCATGCCCATGGTGGGGCCCTGCGGTCTGAGGGATGAGAAAGGCTGGAGACTTCTGTGCTGTCAGCATTTCCAGCTGTGCAGACAAGATGCGAGGTATAGTGCACATGGGGAAGGACCCACAGGTTGGACCAGTAAGTAGGGGAAGAGAGAAGCAGGCTGGCGGGAAGCAGAGAGACGTTTCCTGTCTTCACGATGAGCTTCTTACCTGCCATATGCTCTGCTTCGCGGGGGCTCAGAGCATCAGACACTGAGATGAGCAGCCACTGTGGCCGGGCACCACCACATGCTGGCCTCGTCCAGAGAATATAGAGGCCAGTGCTGCCAAAATAAGTGTTGAAACTGAGATCAGGGCTGAGCTGTCCAGGCCTTTACTCCAGTGTGCCTTGTCAGATTCTTCACCCTCAGTTTTGTGGGTATTTTTGAAGAAAGGGCTCAGTGGGTCAGAAAAGATGTTGGCGGTTCAGTGGACTAACGCGGCTCATCTCATTTCTTATTCTGTGATTTGGGTCAATCTCCTGTCTATAACAAGCTAAGAGCCTCATCAGATTTTCTAGTGGTTTTGTGGAAACTATGGAGCTATGTAATTTTCCACAGGCTCACAGAAGAAAGCCAGGAATAAAATTCAGACCCTGGTGACTCTAAGGAGGAAAAAAAATTATTATTATAATTTTTTGAGACAGATTCTCACTATGTCACCCTCATGGTGTCACAGCTCACAGCAACATGAAACTCTTGGGCTCAAGCGATTCCCTTACTTCAGCCTCCAGAGTAGCTGGGATCACAGGTGCCCTTCCCAACGCCCGACTATTTTTTTGTTGCCATTATCATTGTTGTTTAGCACGCCTGGGCTGGGCTCAAACCTGCCAGCCCCGGTGTATGTGGCTAGCACTGTAACCACTGAGTTATGGGTGCTGAGCTGATGGTGGAAAAATTTTTGCCAGAGCCAAGGATGAGAATAAGCACTGAACATAGAAGGAAATTAGGCAGACTTTTGTTCTTATGAGATCTTAGGAAAAAAGGGTCATATGTCCAACTTACAACTTTCTGTCTTTCTACATGCTTAGTAGCACCTACTACGTGTGAGGCACACCCAGAAGTATATTAAGACTATCAGTTTCTTCCTTCCTTTTTTTTTGTTTTTTGTTTCAAAATATTACAGGAATATAGATGATTTTGGTTATATGGATTGCTTTTGTTATGCTTGAGTCAGGGTTGTAAGTGTGCCCATCACCCAGGTAGTGTGCCTTAACTCTCCCACCTTCTTGATTTCCATTGAATCTTCCCTCTGAGCACATGTGTGTTCATCAGTTGGTTCCAGTTTAATGGGGAGTATATGTAGATACTTTACTACATTCTTTAGATACCACTTAGGTAAATGGTCTCCAGTTCCATCCAAATTTTTGCAAAAGGACTTAATTCATCCTTCCTCATGGCTGAGTAGTATGCCGTAGTGTACATATACCACATTTTGTTAATCCACTCATGAATTGATGGGCACCTGAATTGATTCCACATCTTTGCAATTATGAATTGTGCAGCAATAAACATTCAAGTACAGCCATCTTTTTGATAAAATGACTTCTTTTCCTTTGGGTAAAAGGAAATCCAGTAGCAGGATTGCTGGATCAAATGGTAGGTCTACTGTTAGTTCTTTGAGGAATCTTCACACTATTTTCCATAGAGATTGTACTAATTTGCAAAAAGTGTACTTCCCACCAAAAGTGTTGAAGCATTCCTTTGTCTCTGCATCCACACCAGCATCTATTGTTTTTGGACTTTTTAATAGAAGCCATTTTAACAGGGATCACTTGCATCTCATTGGAATTTTAATTTCTATTTCCCTCATAATTAGTGAAGTTGAACATTTTTTCATGTGTCTATTGGCCATTTGTCTATCTTCTTTTGAAAAGCTTCTGTTCATGTCTTTTGCCCACTTTTTAATTTTTTTGTTATTTGTTTGTTTTTTCCTTGTTGATTTGCTTGAGTTCTTTGTAGGTTCTGGTTATTAGCTCTTTATCAGATGTATAGCTTGGGAATGTTTTCTCCCATTCTGTAGTTTGTGTATTTATTATGTTGATTATTTCCTTAGCTATGCAGAAGTGTTTAATTTAATCAAGCCTTCTTTATTTTTGTTGTTGGTTATTTCCTTAGCTGTTCAGAAGCCTTTAATTTAATCAAGTCCCATTTATTTATTTTTGTTGTTGCTGGAATTGACATTAGGGTCTTTCTTATAAATTCTTTGCTCAGGTCAATATCTAGAAAAGTTTTTCCAACATTTTCTCTTGGAATACTTATGGTTTCATGACTTACATTCAAATCATGTATCCATCTTGAATCAATTTTTGTAAGTGGATCTTTTTTCAATCTTCTTCATGTGCTATCTAATCTCCCAGCATCATTTATTGAATAGGACTTCTTTTCCTCGGTGTATATTACTGTCTACTTTATCAAAGGTCAGATGGCAATTTGAAAGTGGTTTTATTTCTCAGTTCTCTATTCTGTTTCATTGGTCTGTGTCTATATTTCTGTGCCAATACCTTGTTGTTTTGGTTACTATATCCTTGTAGTATAGTTTGAGGTCTGGTAATGTGATGCCTCCAGATTTGTTATTTTTGATAAAGGCCCCTTTCTGGTTCCAAACCAAGCACAGAATTATTTTTTCAATATCTGAAATATGACATTGGTAGCCTTAAATGCCTGCATCAAAAAGACAGAAAGATCACAAATTAACAATCTAAAAACATGTCTCATAGAACTAGAAAAGGAAGAGCAAACAGTAGCTAAAGTCAGAGCAAAACTAAAGGAAATGAAGAAAAAAAAATACAAAGGATCGGGCAGTGCCTGTGGCTCAAGGAGTAGAGTGCTGGCCCCATATACCAGAGATGGTGGGTTCAAACCCAGCCTCAGCCAAAAACTGCAAAAACAAACAAACAAACAAAAGGATAAATGAAACAAAAAGTTGGTTCTTTGAAAAGATAAAAAAAATTTATAGACCTCTTGCTAGATTAATCAGAAATAGAAGAGAAAGGACCCAAAATAAACTCAATCAGAAATGAAAAAGGAGATATTACAACTGACACCACAGAAATATAAAGCATCATCCTCAAATACTATGAAAATCTTTGCACACATAAATTCAAAACTGTAGAAGAGTCAAATGGCAATTCTATTTTTAGATCTCTGAGTGTTCTCCAAATGTCCTTCCAAAGCGGATGTATTAGTTTGCATTCCCACCAGCAATGCAAAAGTATTCCCTTTTCTCCACATCCACGCCAACATCTCTGGTTTTGGGATTTCATCATGTGGGCTAATCTTACTGGCATTAGATGGTATCTCAAGGTAGTTTTGATTTGCATTTCTCTGATGATTAAGGATGATGAGCATTTCTTCAT